>PVJX010006423.1:0-77851 GCA_004027295.1 Dolichotis patagonum | reverse complement strand
TTGTGGTTGTATCTTCCAATCTATTCCACTGATCCTCGGGTCTGTTTCTATTCCAGTACCATACTGACTTTATCACTGTAGCTTTGTAGTATACTTTTAAGTCGGGGATTGTGATGCCTCCTGCCTTGCCTTTGTTGCTTAGAATTGCCTTTGCTATTCTAGGTCTCTTCTGGTTCCAGATGAATTTTAGGAGTGATTTGATGAAATTTTCTTTTAGAAGTTTTTATATTTTATTAGTATCTACTTGTGTTACATTAAAATAAAAGCATTTTTAAAAGAATATAGAAAAAGAATTAATTTATATAAAGAATATTTTCCACCACAACAGCTATTGTTATTTATAAAATTGTAATTCACCTTTATCAATGTAAAAATAGATTTTTAGAGTTCCAAAATACATGAATTTATCACTTTTAGAAGCTAGTCCCTGTGAGATTAAGAGCACAGCCCACCAGCAAAGTATGTGCTTAGCATGCAGAAGTGCATGGGTTCCGTATCCCCATGTACACGTGCACACACACACACACACACACACAATCACTCCTGATGAAATCACAAACCCAGCATGTAGAGTTCTTAGGAGGACTGCTGTGAGTTGTGGACAGCCTGGGCTACATAGTGAGTTCAAGGGCAGCAGAAGCTACCTAGTGAAACTCTGTCTCAAGAAACAAAACAAAACAAATCATTATGAAATTATAAAAGGTTCAAGAGTATAAATAATTTTCTTATGGATAGTTGATGTTTAATTCAATTTATACTGAAATAAGTATTTTCAAAACTAATAATGACCAAATATTTATTTTTAACTACTAAAATAAGCACAATGACTAAAAGATAAAATTGTAAAAAGCAAAATGCCTTCTTTGTAACTATCAAGATATTAAATAACTGTCTTACTAATCCTCAAAATCCATTTAAATTATTTATTTTTTGTTGACAGCATTACTCAACCTCTCAGAGATGTAACTATAACCAAATTGTCTACAAAAACCTTTCTGAGTACATTTCAAGCAAAGTGAGACATATTCTAAGGCATTAATGCACCTCTTAGCATCTCAAGATAATTTTTGACTCACACATCAGAGATTTCAATGTAATTTATTTTCTCGAAGGCAGGAAATCTCAAAAAAGAGTGTTTCATATCAAAATTGCTTAGATGAGAGATTTTTCAGAATTTAAAATTGAAATAAATAGATCTTCAATTTCATTTCACCAAAAACTGATAATGGCTAAGTACTTATTCAACATGAAGTAGAAAGATCTATATCAGAGCAATGCTCAATATTATAGTAACTGTATGTGTTTAACACAACTCATGGTTTAGCCCTGTTGCCAAAAAGAGTATATTCAGTCAGGTCTCTTGCTCTTTTACTTCTCAAAACTGAAATCACTCTGAGTGTGGTGGTGCACCCTGGCTTGTGATCCCAGCACTCAGAAGGCAGAGGCAGGAAGACTGCCTCAAGTTCAAGGCCAGCCTGGACTACATAGTAAACTAAAGGCAAACTTGAACTACACAGTGAGACCCTATCTCAACATTATCTTTTAACAATTTAGTTTACATTTCATTGTTATGAAAACAATCAGAAAGTAATTTGCATGCATAGATCAATCTGTACCACATGCAGTGTATAAAAAGAGAAATGTGGAAAAGCAAACAGAACAGCATAAGGAAATTAGTTTCTAATATCTGGTTTCTTTACAGTAAATAAACAGCATAAGGAAACTAGTTTCTGATATGTAGTTTCTTCACAGTAAATTTTTATGTAAGAAACTAATGGCATTGATATATTCCTCGGCTCTATTATTTTTTTATAACTATACTCCTTGTTGAATTTTTTAACTGTGACCAGTAGAGTCAGTATCACTTTAGGAAAAGGAAGCCAGGCACTCTGGTGCACACCTGTAAACTCAGCACTCTGGACGGCTGAGACAGGAAAATCAAAAGTTAGATCCCAGCTGGGCAACTTACTTTGACTCCATCTCAAACATCAAAGGCAGGAATTAGATCAGTGCAAGGCCGTGAGCTCATTCCCCAGGCCACAGAAGACACAACAGTCAACAGTGGGGGATGAGGGATTCCCGTCATAAACAATGAGGATTTCATGTTATAATGATCCAGCTAACCAGATTTTCCTCTCTCTCCTTTTTCCTTCTCTTTTAAGAAGAGCAAATGCTAATTTAGAAACTCCTGGTGGTAAAGAATCTGCCCACTGAATTGAAAGTAAGAAATATATGGACTATTTTAGGGGTTAAATGTAATTTTGCCAACTTCATTGGTTTGGGAGCCCCCAGAAAATCAAAGAACGATTTAGGGTGTGTCTGGGTGGAGCATGAAAGTGTGTCTTTGGTCACTGTGTCTGTCTGGCCCTTCCTCACCTGCTCTGCTTTCCAGCTTCCATGAACTAAGCATCTTTGCTCCACCATTACGCTCCTGCCCTGGAACCTGCTTCAAAATTCTGAATTCCCAAGATCCGTAAGATAAATTAAACTTCTTTCCTTTTAAATTGTGGGTACCAGGTATAGTATCCCAGCAACAGGAACAATACAAAAGAAAACTTGTATCAAGGCCACAGTCACTGCTGTGACTCAACATGTGGTTTAGAAGTCAACTCACATAGTTTACAAGAGGAATATGGAAAGGTTTACAGATGATAGCTAGAGAGGTTTTATACTGATACAAGCAGAGCCTGATGGGTGGCTCTTCTGGGAACTGAGAAGACCAGAATGCTGATGTAAATGTAGACAATAAAGGATGCGTTCAGGAGAGTTCAGTTAGAAACAAGGACTCCACTAGACTACAGGCCATGTGTGTTATGCTCTGGCAGAAAACTTGTCTGTATTTTGTTTATGTCCTGAGACTTTCCAGGAAGTGAATATTAACTAAGGATAGTAAACTGATTAATCTGACAGAGAAAACTTCAAGATAATCCAACATTTAGGCTATGGCACAGGTACTGTTAGCTGCTTTTATCCAGAATTACGGTGAGATTCAAGGACAGACAGAACAGAAAGTTTAAAAAGCTAACATTTTGGCCCATATGTAAAGTTAGAACTGACGGAGGTATCATGCCTCGTGTCTAGTCACCCCCTCAAGCCTCATGTGGCCACAGGAATAGCTTTTTCAGATGTGGTCGGTTCTACTATACGTGAGCTCGGATTGATTCACAATGCAAAGCTAGGATCGAGGGCACCAGGATTAAGGGGAGCACTACCCACCCTAACCAGCCTGGACAGAATATAGGGGCTAGAAAGAGCTGTGGTCACCCTTATTGCTTTGCTAGCTTCTATCCACCACAAGCTATTTTTCTTCTGTGATGCCTCTCTGCCTTGGAGCCAGTTGATTATGGGCTGAAACCTCTACAAACTGTGAGCTATATAAATCTTTCCCCTTTTAACTTCGAGTGTCAGGTATTTTGCTTCAGCAACAAAAGACAAACAACTAAAACAGAAGGTGTGCATGCTGAAGACATTACTTGCATTAAAAAGGAAACAAGTACTCTATGCAGGAACAAGAAGAAAGATGCCTTGAAGACATCTCAGAAATTAGCAAGAAACTACCCATCACAGGTTTGAAGGTACAAAAGTATAAACTTTTAACTTCCAAAGAGAGTTCCTAGATCCCTGCTCAAGAAAGGCCTCCTGGAGAATTGGTTTTTCAGGATTCATTTCACCATGCTCACCTGCCCAAGTCACATGCTTGGGACATCATGGTCCAAGGGGCCCTGCCCACTGCTACCACTTACAGCAGACTTAGGCATCAAACTAGTTTTGCTAGTTTTAATGGTGCACAGTACAAGAGCTGTGTAGTCAGGAAGATTTCCACCCAAATTTCAAAGAAGGCCTGGGAAGCCATAGAAGGATCCCAAGACAGAAGTGCACAGGTCAAAAGTGCAGTGATGGTCCCAGGAGGATAAATATGTCTGTGATGCAGAAAGTGTCTGCCAAGCAAAGCTACTATGGTAAGCAAAGAAATCCAAAACAGCAGCCATGTGGGCTATAACCATCAAGGCCACAGGAGTGGGGCTGCCCAAACCCTCTGGAACTCACATATCACAGCCACATGCCCTGGATGCCAGATATGGAGATACAGGATTATTTTATTCCGTCTTTTCTCTCTACTCTTCTCTTTTGGAATGAAAATGATTACTTGGTGCTGCTGTACCTTAAGGTTATGTAATTTGTTTTTTATTTTTATAGACGTTCATAGCTAAGCGTTTGCCTTGAGTCTCAGATGAGAATTGAACTTTTTAGCAATGTCTGGAATGTTGAGACTTTTGGAAAGGATTACTGCACTTTCAATTATATGCAAGTGTCATGGTTTATGTAGGTGGCCCCCAGGCCTCATGTGTTTGCATTGTGCATTTGTGATTGGTTCATTTTGTAGCGCTTGGATTGGTGGTGTCAGTGCTCCACCCTCCTAGGGGTGGAGCCAGGATGTGATGTAATGGCAGGAAGAAGGTGTGTCTCTCTCTTGCCGGTTTCCACCTTGCTGTTTGCAGCTGCCATCAGCTGTGCCCCCCATGCCACCCTGCCTTGGAGCCAACTGAGTATGGACTGAAACCTCCAAAAAACTGTAAGAAATAAACCTTTCCTTTCCCAACTTTGGGCATCAGGTATTTTGTCTCAGCAACGAGTGAAAAGTTAACTAAGATAGCAAGATAACTATACTATGTATGTTAGGTATAATTATGGATTCGTTAGTGCATTAGAAGATTACGCAGGATTTAAAGAGATTGTCTGAGGTCAGGTTGACAAGGGATAGAATATTGAGGTTAACCTTACTGTATCAACTTGATTAACTTGGGAGTTACCCAAAAGATTAAAGCACACTTCCTGATGTGTCTGGGGGGATCATGGAGCTATGTCTTTAGGTAGTATGTATGGTCCCTTCCTCTATGATGCCATTCTATTGTTATTCTAGGGTGATTTTCCTACCAACAAGCCCAGATGCCCATGGTCAGACTTCCCTGATAGTATAAATCAAATAGCCCATTTCCCTTTTTAAATCATGGCTAGCAGGCACTGTATTCCAGCGATATAGGATAGAGGAATGAACATGATAAAATGCTCGGGACAATGTAAGCATAGAAGATGGCACTAAAAGACACATGAGAGTAGGCAAACTGATAGAAAATGTTGCTCACTTGTGGTAGCAGCTGGTATGCCACTGAAATCCATCTAGGCAGATAGCATTATTTTATGCTGATACTGAACAAAAATGCCTGTGTTAGATGCAAATGATGGTAACATATATAAGTTTTTATAACCTCCTACCATCATCTGGGTCCAATAACACCCTTCTCTAGAAGGAGGATCCATGGTAAGTAGCTTACCCTGCATGGTATCTACATGCTCCACAGAGCATTACTTCCTATTGCACTGCTAACCACTATGATTCTCTGCTAGTTGCCCCCAACCCATCTAGTATCAAAGTAGACAGCAGTCCACAGAAAAGGAATAATGACCTTTTCTGGTTTGCTATTCTCTTGAAGACAGTATATGTGGTTGTCCATAGTACAGAAAGAAGAATGGCTTTCTCTCCTTTACGAAATTCTCTTTGATATATCTTAGGATAGTCTCTAAAATAACAAAATGTAGGTATTATAACGTTTATTCAAACAGCTTTTTCAGGACTTGCTATAGACCCTTTGTTGTCCAAAGCAGTCAGACATAAATTAAAGCTGAAATAAGAAAATCACCTGAGGAGCAGATACCATCTTTATCACCACTGATCACTGACATCAAACCAGAGTATCTTACTGGCATAAACACTGACATACAGACCAGTGGAACACAACCGAGAACCCAGAAACTAACGGATGGACTTACAATCAACTGATTTTCCACACTAGTACAAAAACATACACTAGGTAAAGGACAGTCTTTTCAGTAAGTGGCACTGGGTACACATATGCTGAAGAATAAAACTACATACCAGAATCTCACCATGTATAAAAGTCCACTCAGAAGAATTAAAGACCTTAAGGTGACAGCTGAAACTATGAAACTACTGAAAAAAGATACAGGGGAAACACTTTAGGATAGCAGTATGGGCAAAGGTCACAAAAAGATATACAACAAAAGCAAAAAGTAGACAAACATAACCAAATTTTAAAAAGATTCTGTACAGTGAAAGCAACAATGAACAGTGAAGAGACAATCTGCAAAGTGGGAGAAAATGCTTGCAAACTACTCATCCAAGAAGGGCTTAATATTCAAAACACATGAGAACTCAACAGCAAAAACAAAACCACCACGTGATTTTTTTTTTTTTTTTGGTACTGGGGATTGAACTCACGACTTCGAGTTTGCCAAGCAGTCACTTACGCTGCTAAGTTAAACCCCCCAGCTCCACCATGTGATTTTAAGAGGAATACGTGATCTATATAGACATTTCTCAAAGAAATATGAAAAATCTGTATGTAAGTTTCTTAATATGCTTATCAAGAAAATGGAAATGAAGATCACAATGACATACCATTTCTCCCTAGCTAAAGTATCTCCTACATACGAAAAAGACAAAAAATAACAAGTGTTAAAAAGAATGAAAAGAAAATGAAACTCTTACAAACTAATGGCAGAAATGTAAATTAGTGCAGTCATTACGGAAAATGGCATGGAAGGTCCTCGAAAAACTGCACACAGAATTACTGCATCACTCTTCAATCCCAAACAGGGGACACGAAGGCAATGAATGGATTAGACCACAGATACCTTCACTCTCATCTTTACTGCACTATTACACTGGCCACGTAACAGCAAAGTACTCACAGCTGGCTCTAAAATATGGCACTATGTGTCAGACCTAAAATCTCATGTACACAGAGGTGTGCTTTCTTTAAAGTGATTAGATCATGAGGTGGGACACTCATCCGTGGATTTAGATGGGTCCAGTGGCTGAATGTGCTGTTAGGAAGCAGGACACGGTCACAGGCAGGTGAACTGGGGTGTGACCTGAAAAGGATACTCGTGTTGTTTTTTTCACTATCATTTATTGAAAAGCAACTGTACCTCCACTTTATGGTGACAAACAAAAAAATCATCATTTACAAGAGTATTCAAATATGAAGTAGTGATAAATCTCACCCAAAATTTACAAGACTTATACACAGAAAATGAGAAAACATTACAGAGAAATTAATACTTCAAAAAATGCATTTTAAAGTAAAACACTTGAAGGTAACAATTTTCCAAAAACTGAGGTAACAATCTAATTCTAATGAAAACTCATATTTTAATTGTCAGGTTTTTCTAAAATTGATATGAAAATCCAAAGACTTGAAATTATTAAAACAATTATGAAAAGGCAGAAAAATTTGGAAGGCTAACATGACATTGTTTCCAGACTTAATACGCATTTATAATATCTTAATTGCTCTTTCAATTTCTCGAAACAGGGAGACAATACAATGGTTACACATGCACATCTGATTTATTCCACTTGAGTATGGACTCAAGTTGCATCCATTTAGCTATAAAAGTCTCCAGCTTATCCTTCTTTATGGCTGAGTAGTACTCACTCTATAAAAAGACCACATCTATCCCAGCACTTGAGAGGCTGAGGCAGGAAAATCATTTGCAAATTTGAGACCAGCCTGGGCTACTAAGTGAGTCCAAGGCTAGCCTAAATTGCATAGTGAGACCCTGTCTCAAAAACAGAAATAAATAAATAAATAAATAAATAAATAAATAAACCACGCCTTTTTATTCATTCCTTGGTTTATGTGCATTTGGGTTGTTTGAAAGATTGTGCTATTACAAATTGTGCTGCTATAGCATGGGTGCAAATATACTGCTGTGGTATGATTTTTCTTAATTCTGCAAATATACTCAGAAGAGAAATAGGTGAATGGGACCTTCAATTGTACTTTTTTGAGGAATCTCCATACTTACTTCCACAGTGCTTGCACCAGTCTACACACCCACCAACAGTGGAGAAGGGTTCCTTTTTTCCCCACATCTCCTCCAGTATTTGTTATTCATTTCTTGATAACAGCCATTTTTCCTATGGTGAGATGGAATCTCAGTGTTGTTTTAATTTGTATCTCTCAAATGACAGAAATATTTAACATTTTCTCATATACTTGTTTGCTATTTGTATTTCTTCATCTGAGAAATGTGTATTCATCTCAGATGGTCATTTTTGGATGGGGTCTTTAAACTTGGGAGGTCTGATTTTTTTTCTTCTTAGTACTATGTTCTTGATAGTAATCCTTTGTCTGAGGAACAGTAGGCAAACATTTTTTTCCCCATTGTGGGTTGTCCCTTCACTATGTTAGTAGTTTCTCTAGCTATGCAAAAGTTGATTTTTAAATTTTTTTTTATTTTAAAGAGCATATAACCAAGCAAACTAAAACAGAATAAAGCAAATCAAAACAAACCAGCATAAGTGACACAAGACTTCAAAGCAATAGGAAATCAACAATGTTACCATAGGCCTCTTGTCATCTTTAAAATAACTGCAGACATACTAAAAATGAAAACAGAACAGAACTGATTAAAAAAAACAATGCAATAAAGGACTTCAAACCAAGACAACAGTAAATCCAAAATGGCTACCGTAATATATCTTGTTATCTTTGAAATAGCTGCCCATGCCATTGGATATAAAAAAATTAAACAAAAATAAAACCCAACCAAACAAAATAATGAAAATGACACAGGACTTCAAAACAAGATAATAGGAAATTAACAATGGCTACCACCTTCAGGAGAGCCTCCATAGATGCCACACTACATACCACCATCCTCTGAACAGATGATGAGACCACCAGCCCTAGACCTGCAAAGTCAATGAAACACTAAACACCACAAGCATCAAACTGCATTTCACCTCAATAGCTATCATCACAGCCTGTGTTTCTCTGGATCAACCAGTTGCTTACGGGGTGTTAGGGGGTTTGGCTCTTCTTGTTTCCCAACCCACACACTAGAAGTGGCTGTCCCCGTGGTGTCCCACTCATGGCAATGATTCACAGGGAGGGCCTGCTTCTTGGTGACTTGTTCTCTTCCCCCACAGTTTGAGAATGGCCCAGAAGTTGTTTTTGGTTTTTTTTTTTTTTTAAATAAAATCAAATCCCAGTTGTTGATTCTTTCACAAGATAGTTCCTGTGCAATCAGGGTTTTATTCATGAAGTCTTTGCCTACACTAATGTCTTCTAAAGTTTTTCCAATTCTATCTTTCACCAGATTTAATGTTTGTTTTGATATTTAGATCTCTGATCCATTTCAACCTTAGTTTAGTGCATGTGAAAGATACTGGTCTAATTTTGATCTTTGGCATGTGCAAAGCCAGTTTTTCCAGCACCATTTATTAAAAGGGCTTTCTTCCAGTAAAGGTGTTTGGCATCTTTGTCAAAGATAAGGTAGCTTAGTGTGTCTGCAGTTGTTTCTGCATCTTCAAATCTGTTCTACTGATTTTTGGTGGTTTTTTTGTTGTTCTTGTTGGTGGTGGTTTTTTTTGTTTGTTTGGTTTTTTTGCCAGTATCACGCTGTTTTTATCATGGGAGTTTTATGGTATAATTTCAGCTTGCGGATTGCGATAAGCCCTGCCTTGCCTTTGTTACCTAGAATAGCCTTTGATATTCTAGGTTTTTTCTGGTTACAAATTAACTTTAGGATTGTTTTCTCTGTGAGATCTGCTGTTGGGATTTTGTATTAAATCTGTTGCATTAAATGTGTAAGTTTTGAAAGTGTAGCCTTTTTTACTATATCAGCTGATATCTTTCCATTCTCTGAAGTTATCTATCTTCTCCTTTTTCAGTGTACTATAGTTTTCAATGTAGAGGTCTTTCACAATCCTCCTTAGATTGATTCCTAGGTAGTTCATTTTTTTGAATGCTATTGTGAAAGGTGTTGTTTCCCTGATTTCTAAGTGCATTTGTTATTTGTGTACAGGAAGGCTACTGATTTATTAGTGCTGACTTTAAATCCAGTTATACTACCAAATTTATTAAATCGAGCAGTCTTTTGGTGGTTTGGGGGGTTTTTTATATAGAGTATCATGTCATTTGCAAACAATAATAATTTAACTTCCTCTTTTAATATCGTATTCCTCTTATTTTTTTCTCTTATCTAACTGATCCAGCTAAAGTTTCCAGGATTATGCTGAATAAGAGTGAAGACAGTGGATATCCTTGTCTTGTTCCTGATCTTAGAGTAAAAGCTTTCAGTTTTTGTCCACTTAGTATGATGTTGGCTGTTGGTTTGTCATAAGATGGCTTTTATCAGGTTAAGACCACCTATTTCAATTTTCTGTAGGGTTTTTATCATGAATGGATGCTGGACTTCATTGAAAGCTTTTTTTGCAACTATTGAGATGATCGTATGGTTTTTATCATTGACTCTGTTAATATGGTGCATTACATTTACTGATTTATGTATGTTGAACCATCCCTGCATCCCAGGGATGAATCCAGCTTGGTCATGATGTATGATCTTCTTGATGGATTGGCTGCCTTTTGTTTGCCAGTAACTTACTGAGGATTTTGCATCCATGTTCATTAGGGATACTGGCCTATAATTATCTTTCCTAGTTGGGTCCTTCTTTGGTTTTAGTGTCAGCATAATGTTTGCTTCCAGAAGAGAATTTGGAAGTACTGTTTCCTTCTCAATTTCATTAAAGAGTTTAAGAAGTATCGTGTTAGGTCTTCTCTAAATTTTTTGTAGAATTCAGCAGTGAAACCATCAGGACCTGGGCTTTTCTTTGTTGGTAGCTTTTTAATTCCATCTTCAATTACACTGATTGATACTGGTTTATTTAGGATTTTTACATCTTCTTGATTCAGCTTTGACAATTCATATATACCTAAAAATCTGTCCATTTCTTCTGCATTTACCATCTTATTAGATTACAAGTTCTCAATGCAGGTATAAGTGATCTTCTGAATTTCTGCAGGGTCCACTGTGATTTCACCCTTTCCATTCCTAACTGTGTAAATTTCAGGATTTTCTTTAAATAAGGTTAGCTAAGGGTCTGTTGATTTTATTTAATCTCTCAAAGAACCAACTCTTTAATTCATTGATGGTATTATTGTCTTGGTCTCCAATGCATTAATTTCTGCTCTGATCTCCCTTATATGAGCTTTGGGCTTGGGCTGTTGCTTTTTCTAAAAGTTTGAGGGGCCAGACCCAGCAAACTTCAAGCAGCCAGCAGGGGCCAGAATCCAGTCCTGGGACCTGAATGCACGTTGGTTGAATCCCAGTGCACAGGGAAACCTTGGAACTTCGCTCCCAGGCCTAAGACCATGCTCGGCATCTGAAATCAACCTAGGACACACGGGAGGTCCAAGCAGGCCTAACTGGGCCACACCCAGCTAACTCCAAGCAACTAGCAGGGGCAGGAATTCAGTCCTGGCCCCTGGTGCATATATGTTTATATTTAAGTTTGGCTGCATATATATTTAAGATTGTTATCTCTTCCTCTTGAAGTTTTCCCCTAACCAGTATGTAGTGGCCTTCTTTATCTCTTTGCATCATTCTTGGTTTGAAGTTCACACTGTCTGCAAACAGAATAACTACCCCTGCTTCGGGAGCACCCTGCTATACAAAACAAATATTAACAGAAATGAAAAATCAAATAAGCAATAACACAATTATAATAGGAGACCTTAACACGTCATTGACACAAAGGGACAGATCAACTAGACAGAAAGTCAGCAAACGAATAAAAGAACTGAATCATACCTGTGAACAAATGGACTTGGTGGACATATACAGTGTTCCACCCAACAATATCAGAATATACATTCTTCTCAGCACCACATAGAACATTCTCTAAAATAGACCATATACTAGCCCATAGAACATGCTTAAGTAAATGCAAAAGGACTGAAATTATCCCATGCGTGTTATTGGATCATAGCACCATGAAACTAGAAATTAATGACAAAAGAAACTGCAAAAACCCCACAAGCATATGGAAATCGAATAATACACTCCTGAGCAATCAGTGGGCCACAGAGGAAATTAAAGAAGACATTAAAAAATATTTACAGGCAAACGAAAATACAAATACATCTTACCAGAACCTGTGGGATACAACGAAAGCAGTCCTCAGAGGAAAATTTATTGCAGTGAACTCTCACATCAGCAAAACAGAATGAACACAAATAAACAACCTGATGCTACACCTCAAACATCTAGAAAAAGAAGAGCAAGTCAAGCCCAAAGCCAAAAGAAGGGAGGAAATTATAAAGGTCAGAGCAAAAATCAATGCAATAGAGACTAAAAAAAACAATACAAAGAATCAAGGAATCAAAGAGTTGATTCTTTGAAAGAATAAATAAAATTGACAGGCTCCTAGCCAATCTGATTTTTAAAAAAAAAGGAAAGAAAAAAAGGAAAGAAAAGTTCATGCAATAAGGAATGAAAAGGGTGAAATCACTACAGACCCTGTGGAAATATAGAAGATCACCAATACCTACTTCAAAAAACTTTACTCTCCTAGGCTTGATAACAGAAGTGGATAGATTCCAAGAAACATATGAATTACCAAAGTTGAGTCAAGAAGATGTAAAACTGCTAAATAACCCAATTTCAATTAACAAAATTAAAAATATAATTAAATCCTTACCAACAAAGAAAAGCCCAGGTCCAGATGGATCTACTGCAGAATTCTACAAGAAGTTCAAAGAAGATTTAATGCTGACACTCCTCAAACTCTTCAATGAAATTGAAAGGGAAACAATTCTCCCTAACTCATTCCTGGAAGCAAACATTACTCTAATACCAAAACTTGAGGAAGACCCAACTAAAAAAGAGAACTCACAAGCCAATCTCCCTAATGAACATAGATGCAAAAATTCTCAATAAAATTTTGGCAAACAGAATGCAGCAAATCATCAAGAAGATTATACACCATGACCAAGTGGGATTCATCCCAGGAATGCAGGGATGGCTCAACATACATAAATCAATAAAAGTAATCCACCATATCAATAAAGCCAAAAGTAAGAACCACATGATCATCTCTATAGATGTAGAAAAAGCTTTTGATAAGGTCCAACACTCATTCATGATAAGAACCTTACCAAGAATTGGAATAGATGGTCTTTACCTCAATATGATAAAGGCCATCTACAACAAACCAACAACCAGCATTATATTAAACGGCCAAAAACTGACAGACTTTACCTTAACATCAGACACAAGACAAGGATGTCCCTTATCACAGCTCCTATTCAACATAGTACTGGAAATACTAGCCAGAGCAATTAGACAAGAGAGAGAAATAAAAAGAGTAAATATAGGAAAAGAAGTTCAACTATCATTATTTGCAGATGACATGATACTCTACATAGAAGACCCCCAAAACGCCACTGAAAGACTCCTAAGCATAATAAATAAATTCAGTAATGAAGCTAGATACAAAGTCAACACTCAAAATTCAACAGCATTACTATACACTAACAACAAAACCACTGAGAGAGAAATAAGAGAAGCCACACTCTTTACAATAGCATCCAACAAAATGAAATACTTAGGAATTGATCTAACAAAAGAAGCAAAAGATCTATTCAGGGAAAATCATGATACCCTGAAAAACGAAATTGAAGAGGACCTTAGAAAATGGAAAGACATCACTTGTTCATGGATAGGAAGAACAAACATTGTGAAAATGGCCATTCTCCCAAAATTGTTATACAGATTTAATGCAATCCCAATCAAAATGCCACAAACATACCTCATAGATCTAGAGAAATCACTCCTAAAATTCATCTGGAACCAGAAGACAATAGCAAAAGCAATTCTAAGCAATAAAGGCAAGGCAGGAGGCATCACAATCCCTGACTTGAAGTTACACTACAAAGCTAATGTAGTAAAATCAGCATGGTACTGGAATAAAAACAGACCTGAAGATCAATGGAATAGACTGGAAGGTGCAACTACAACTACAAACACACTCAGCCACCTTATCTTTGATAAAGGGGCCTAACACGTCCACTGGAAGAAAGATACTCTCTTCAATAAATGGTGCTGGAAAAATTGGCTCTCCATATGCCAAAAACTAAAATTAGACCCATGCCTATCACCATGTACTAGTCTAAATGTATCAAAGATCTAAATATTAAAACAGAAACACTAAATCTAATGGAAGACAAAGTAAGTAGAAATCTTGAAAACATAGGGGTAGATAGAAAATTCATGAACAAGAATCAAACTGCAGGCAAAATACTTCACAGAATCAACAACTATGATCGCATCCTATTAAAGAGTTTTTGCATGTCGAAAGAAATTGCTTACATATTGAAAAACCCACAAATTGGGGGAAAAAAACCTTAGTGAATAGTCCCTTAGACAAAGGACTTCTGTCTAGAACATATAAAGAATTTTAAAAAATCAGATCCCCAAAATTCAAACACCCATTCCAAAAATGGGCATCTGAGATGAATACACAGTTCTCAGATGCAGAAATACAAACGGCAAATAAATACATGAAAAAATGTTCGGCATCACTAGTCATTAGAGAAATGCAAATTAAGATAGCACTGAGGTTCCATCTCACTCCAGAAAGAATGGCCAGGATCAAGAAAACTACCAACAACAAATGCTGGAGAGGCTGCAGGGAAAAAGGAACTCTTCTGCACTGTTGGTGGGAGTGTAGACTGGTACAACCACTGTGGAGGTCAGTCTGGAGATTCTTCAAAAAGCTGGGATTGGAGGTCCCATTTGACCCAGCTATCCAACTTCTGGGCATATTTCCAGAAGAATTGAAAACATCATACCACAGTGATATATGTGCACCCATGTTTATAGCAGCACAATTTGTAATAGCCAGATCTTGGAAACAACCTAAATGCCCATCAACTGAGGAATGGATAAAAAAGATGTGGTATTTTTATACAATGGAGTACTACTCAGCTATAAAGAATGATCATATTGAGATATTTATAAGTAAATGGATGCAATTCCAGATCATACTCATAAGTGAAATAAATCAAACTCACCATGTGTAAATACCGTATAGTCTCCCTAGTGTAAGACATTGTAACAGTACGTAAGATACAAAAAAACTCAATAAACACATTGAAAGGACAAGAATCTGCTTAAAGGGGAAAAATAGTATCTTAGGGAAAATGAGGAAAAAGAAAAAGGGAAAAGAAAAAATGTCTAAAATTATATAAACACACTTAGGATAGCTAAAATGATTGTGCTACAAACTCTGTAAGTTCTTGGAATAAAATAGTTAACATTCATAGGATTGGAACAATTGTGCGTTATTATTGTATAGTGACCTGAAGAACTCCTGAAGATCATCACATAAAATAACCCTAGTTATGCTCATACCACCTTGTTTTGAAGACCTATATTGTCAGTGTTCTAGGCTCTTTGCTATTGTTGCTTATAAGTCTTTTTCATTTCGTGTTTTTCTAGGACTTTGTTTTGTTTTGTCTTGTTTTGTTTTTCCCTCTAATACAGAGAGAATACGTATACATGTAGAAACTTATGCATGCGTAGGACTTCTCCTAAACAGTTTATGAGAATCAATTATATAATCCACAATGAAATGAACAGCTACTTTGAAGAAAAAGAGACACTAAGGTACCCAGTGCTGATTCCGTAGCGTCATGATGTGAAATCCAGCAATATTAATATTCTTTGTTCAGAGTGATCTTAGTCTGTTTTGTTTTGTTTAATTTCAACATACGTGAAGGTACAGATAGCTATTTTGAAAAGAATAAGAGTCATTATGGCAGCCATTGTTGACTTCCTTATTGTCTGGTCTTGAAGACCTATATGCCTTCATCATCCTGTTCTGATCAGTTTTATACAATTTTGTTTTGTATGAATTTATTGTATGTGAAGATATGGACAGCTAGTTGGAAGAAAACAAGAGACAATGTGACAGACATTGAAGATCTCCAGTTGTCTTGCTTTGAAATCTGTGTCTCTTACATTGTTTTCTTATGATCTGTTTTGTTCTGTTTAATTTTACGTTCTTTAAAATAAAATTTAAAAAATAAATAAATAAAAAATAAAAACATGAGGGCCAGGAAAGTAGCTCAGCAGCACAGCACTTGGCCGCCAAGCACAAGGCCCTGAGTTCAATTCCTGGTACTAAAAGTCTGAAGTTCAACACTAAGCTGTTTTCTTGCACTTGCTCTGTTTTCCTGATATGGGTATTCACTGTTATAAATTTCCCTCCTAGGACTGCTTTCATTGTGTCCCACAAGATCCAGTATGTTGTACCACCATTATCAATGAATGGTAGAAACTGTCTAATTTCTTCTTTAATTTCATGTGACCCATTGGGTGTTCAGGACAGTGTTACTTAATTTCCATGTGTTTATGAAGTTCTTGTGGTTCCTTTTGCTATTCCAATTTCACTGCACTATAGTCTGATAATATGTGTGGGATAATTTTGATTCATTTGCATTTACTTAAGCATACTCTATGAGCAAGTATGTCATCTATTTTGGAGAACATCCCATGTGCAGCTGAGAAGAATGTGTATTCTGATGTTGTGGGGTGAACACTCTATAGTCAGCTACTAAGTTGATTTGTTCAAAAGTTTGGTTTGGTTCTAATATTTCATTGTTAATCTGTCTAGTTGATCTGCTGTTTTGTGATAGTGGGGTATTGGGAGCCGCCAATATAATTATATTAGTGCTTATTTGATTTTTCATGTCCGTTAATATTTGTTGTATATATCTGGTGCACTGGTATTTGTTGCATGTATATTTATGACCTCCTCCTCTTGTATTATTCCCTTCACAAGGACCTCCTTTGTCTCTCTTAGTCTTGGCTTGAAATCCACTTGGAGTGCAAACAGAATAGCTACCCTGGGTTTTTTCTGGGTTCCTGTCACATGGAGTATTGTTTTCCATCCTGTAAAAGGATATCTTTGTTCTCACTCCTGTTTCTTCTCTCTCTGCTTCCTGGATGCCCATGGGCTGAGCACCTTTTTTTCCACTCTCCCTCTCTACCATCCTGTCTCTGTCTCGGAGCCAGATGACTGATAATGTCAGTCACAATCAACCTGTCCTACGGTATTCCCAGTGGAATATTACTCAGCCATTAAAAGAATGAAATACGCCAGGTGTTATGGCACATTACCATAGTCCAAACTACTTACGGAAGGCTGAGACAGGAGTATCACTTGAGCCCAAAGAAACCCTGAACAACAAAGCAAGATCTGTCTTTAACAAAAAAAGAAACAAACTATAAATGTTTAATCTGATTTCTTCATTCTCCGTTATATACATATGTCAAATTATGATACATCTCAAATATATACAAATATCACATATATTAAATTTAAAATTTGTAAAGATTAACAAAGGAATACTATGAACAACTAACTGTATATCTACAAATATGATAATTTGTTGAGCTGGACCAATTCCTTCAAAGACACCACATAAAAGAAATGGTTAATCTGAACAAGCCAATATCTATTAAAGAAAGTTAATCAAAATGAGTAAACTTCCAAAAAAAGAAAGAAGTAAAAACAGAAGGTTCATGTGTGAACTCTAACAAACATTTAAAGAATAAATAACATCAATTCTCTATAATATTCCAGCAGACAAAAACAGAGGGAGTATTTCCTAATTTTGCAGAGATAGCGCTATCCTCATAGCAAAAGCAGAAAAGATATTACAAGAAAATAAAATAGCAGTATTTCTCATAAAAAGATACAAAAATTTCCAATAAGATACTGACAAGTGGAATTCAACAACATGTAAAAATCACAATTAATGCTCCTTGAGATCATAACGCTAAGTGAAACAAATCAGGCACACGAGTTTAAATACCACATGGTTTCTCTTATGTGAAAACCCCAAAATAAAAACAACTTAAAATCAAAGAGCAAAATACAACATGATAAGAATCAGGGAGGGAGATTTTGTGGACATGGGAAAGGGGCCGGGAGATGGGGAGGAGACAGCAGAGCAGAACAGGGAAGGGAAGTGAGATACGTATAATTATTATGTTTCATACATATATATATATATATATATATATATATGAGTAAAAATAGAACCCAGTGGCTTTTATTCCAGTTCTGCCCAATTGGTTTAATGACTATAATCCATCACATCAACAAACTAAGAACAAAACCATATGTGGCTGTCAATAATTGTCAATGTTAAGTTATACTTAAAATTGCCTTCCTGGGCTAATGAAGGCTTTATTACTGAGCCAATCTTATTATGCCTGCCTCCTATACTTCTCTCAGGAAACGACTCTTGAAAAAGTCTTCTCTCAGACTCTCCTCCCTGACAAGAGCCAAGCACAGACATCCCAAAACCTCAAGAAGAAAGATGGTTCTTGCCTCAACAATTTCCCAGTGGCCTTACAGTAGAGTTCACTGAGTGTTTGTTATTTTGCCAAACAAACCAAACCCCCAGAACTGAAACAGCCATGACTCATGCTGAGAGCCCAGCACATTTCCACTGGCCATTCTCTGTAGCCCCACAAACCTCTCCACCCTCTCCCAAGACCTCACCCTGGGAGAACTCACCCTCAACCTGTAAGGACAGGAGTACAGGGAAAGAGCTACACTTTTTACTCTATGTATTCTTTCCATGACTTGAGTAATCATATGTATTTGTAGTATTTAACACATTTGATTTTATTTTTACAAAAATTTAAAAATCCTTTAACAGGCTGAAATTATTTTGTCTGGGTATTCTGAAACTCCGGGTGAGCAGTACTCTCAGACTGAATGTTACTGTAACCGTAGTTTACCACAATGAGCAGTATAATTGAGCCTTATATAAAAGCAGGCTTCATGATCCTCTCCCTTTCTGGAATTATGACCCTATAAGTATTTCCCACCAACACAAAATCTAACAAGAGTAAACCACAATGAAAATCGGAATAGACTTAAAATTATTAAAGAGGTTGAAGAAGGAGTGAACAAAAATCTGACAATAAAAAGCCATGGAAATGATTACTTTACCAGTGGATTCTACCAAACATTTGAAAAAGATTTACCATTAATCATTGCCAAGTATTTCCAAAAAGAAAGGCGGGAAGCATTCCTCAACTCATTCTATAAAACAGGCATTACAGACCAGAATCCTGCATGAACACTGATGCCAAAATCCTCAGCAAAATTAGTAGCAAACTAAATTCAGCTTTTATTGAAAGTATTGCATTTCGTCTCAAATTCATGAATGGTTTGACATATAAAATCTCATCAATATAATGTACCATACTAACATAACGAAGGGGAAAACTACATGATCATGTTGATTGATGCAGAAAAGGCATTTGATAAAATTCAATATGCTTTCACCACTAAACAGACACACTCAAAAAACTAAGAATTGTAGAAAATTATCCTAATAAAAAATGAGCTATGAAAAATCTACAGTAAATATCATACTCAATGATGAAAGATTATAAAAGCTTTATCAGGAAAAAGCTCAGGTTATCTGCTTCTGCCACCTCTATCCAACAGAATATGAGTTAGAGTAATCAGGCTAGAGAATAAATAAAAACACCAAGTTTGGAAAGGAAGTAAAATTACCTCTGTACATAGATATGCTCTTCTAAGTAAAAAACCTTCAAGGCTCCATAACCAACCAACCAACCAACCAAACCTGTTAAAACTAATTCAGTAACAAAGCAAGCTACAAAGTCAACACTCAAAAAAACCAACTATATCTATATACCTTAATGATGAACATACTAGAAAGGCAATTTATAAAATAATTTCATTTATAGTAATAAAAATACTTAAGAACTAACCGTGTGCTACTGGCATGCATATGGTCCTGGGTTCAATTCCCAATACCATGAAAAATGAATAAATGAATTATTGAATGAATGAATGAATAAATGGACAGATAGAATAGGTTGTAAAAACTACCTGTGCAGAAAAAAACTAGAAAACTTCTCTAAAAGACACCAAAGACAACATAACTAAATGCAAAGATATACTATGTACTTGAACTAGATTTAATATTGAAAGCAATAAAACACAAATCTACAAAGTTAATTCAATTTCTACAAACTGCCAATAAAATTTTCTGCAGAAACTGAAACACTCATCCTAAAATTCTTATGGAATGTTAAAGTAAATTCAGTTCTGAAAAACAGTGACAAAACTGGAAGTCACGTCTCCTGACTTCAAAATATACTAAGAAGTTATAGTAATCAAAATATTTCATACTAGAGTAAAGGCAGACGTACAGACTAAGGGAATGAAATACAGAATTCAGATATAAATCCCTACATATATGGTCAAATAATTTCTGACAAGTTTCCATTCATTGGAAAGAAGAGGTTTCTAAACAAATGGTGTTGGAAAAATTGAAGATCCATACACAAAAGAATGAAGTTGGATTGATCTAATACCATACACAAAAATTAACTCCAAGTAGATAATTTATTAAATAAAGGACTTTAAAATATAAAAGTTCTTAGAAGAGGGCTTTATAACATGTTTTTGTGGATATGAAACCAAATGCACAGGACAACAAAAGAATACCAGACAAATTATAGATTTCATCAAAATTGAAACATTTTGTGTATCAAAAGAAATTATGTACAAAATAGAGACACAACCCACAGGACAAGGGACAATGACTGCAAGTTCCTGATAAGAGATTATGGACACATACATGATTCAAACATGGCGAAAGGAGGGCTGGAAAGTAACTCAGTAGTACAGCATTAGCATGGCATGCATGTGGTCCTGTGTTCAACTCCCAATACCACAAAAATGAATAAATGGATGAATGGGTGAACCAACGGATGGGCAGATCAATAGTCAAGGACATGAATAGATGTTTTTCCAGAGAAGACTTATGTATAGCCAATATACACATAGAAAGATGTTCAAAATCACTCATCTTTAGGGTTATACATCACAACGATATACACCCATCAGAATGGTTGTTAAGAACCAGGGATATAGCTCAGCATCACAGTGCCTGCCTAGGAAACACAAGACCCTGAGTTTAATTCCCACTTTAAAAAAAATGGTTATCAGCAAAAACAACAGAATATAGTAAGTGAAGTTGTAGAGAACTGGGAATCCTGTGTATTGTTGGAGGGAATGTAAAATGGTTAAACCACAGTGGAAAAATGTATGGTGGTCATTTCTTAAAAATACAATTACCACCAATCCACTTTGCGTATGTAAGCAAAAACATTAAAAGCAGGGTTCCAAAGAGATACGTGTACATCTGTGTTCAGAGCCATACAGTTCACAATCACTCAAATGCAGAGTCAGTTCAAGTATCCAGAGACAGACCAATGGACACACAATACATGGCACATGCAAACAACCAAGTGTTGTGCAGTCCTGAAAGGAGGTTCTGGCACACGCTGCACCGTGGGCAAGCCTTAAGAATATTACACGACACACAGTAAGTCAATCGCAGAAAGACAGACAGTGCACGACTCACATGAGGTACTTGTAAGTGGTCAGAAATCACAGGGAAGTGTAATGTGATTTCCGGGACGTAAGGGAAGACGGTGGGAAGCTGCTCTATTACTGGTCCTTGGCTAAGTTTCACAACGTGACAATTCTGAAGGCTGGTAATGAAGGTGCACCACAACAGATATGCACTTCATGCCTTTTAAAAATAGTTACAAAGGTAAAAAAAATTATACCAGCAGTGCCTTCAAACTGATCTAGATGACTGCCTCCTCCTCCGATTTTGCCACAGGGCCTCACTAAATTACCCAGGCTGGGCTTGAATCTGTGATCCTCCTGCCTCAGGCTCCCAACAGTGCTGGGATTGTAAGCGTGACAAACATTTTATATATATAGTTTTAATTGGAGGAAAAAGAAGAAATGAAATTTTGATACAAGCTACAGTATGAATAAACCTTGAAGACATCATGCTGAGTAAAATAAGACAGAAACAAAAGAACTAATGGACAGTTATGTCACTTACATGAAGAATTATACAGTACTGGGAGTAATCACAACACACAAAAAGATCTCCAAACACCAACAGTTTAGTAAAACTCTCGAGATCAATTTCTTTTCAAATTGGTCATATTTTAAAGCATATGTATGATAAAAAATGTTCACAAATAACAAAGTTTTATCAAAAAACTCAATTAATTATGTAGTATACTTAACTTACACTGCTCTAAGTTACTAAATATATTTTATATAAATAAATTCTGGGAAGTACAGATAGAAATAAAAATTAATAAAACAATCTGTACAAATCAAGTTAAAATGCACTCAAATATAATTTTATTTCACCTAAGTATATATAATTTGTGACACATTAAGTATTTTTAAGGTGAAAATTTTAAAATAATTTAAAAACATGTTGTAGCTCCTACTTTCAAGGGATAAAGAAATTTGTTTTTAAAAAAACCATCCACGTTTCACTGGCCTTAATTTTAGGATAATGTCAGGATTAACTGCCTAAAGCTTCTGATATAGCCATAAGGGAAAAAGAATGACATGTGTGTGGATGTGTGGCCTATATACCCCAAAATATAAATGATGCTGGAAATTATTTTTAATACTGCTTCAAATTAACTTGTCCTCCAAACAACGTAATTTTAATAACACAGCTTTCTACAATATATAAATATAGCTTAGTAATCTATATGGTAAACTAAGAATTAAGAGCCAAAATAATACAAAGATGATCTAATAATTTCACACTAAATTTGATCTTTATATAAAATCATCTTAAACAGGTTTATCCTACCAAATATAAAAATGGAAAGTATTAATTAGTGTGAATGAAATTTCTAAGATTAGTCTATCTCAATCAACTTAATTGAGATAGAGACAGGATAACCAGAAAATGCTTTTAATTTTAAACATAGTAAAATAATTGTGAGCAAAAGGAATTTGATAACTTAAGTTTAATACTTATTTTTCTAATAGAAATCCTTAAACTTACCCCTTTGTATAGATTAGTATGGCCATCTAGAGAAGAAAACAAGACCCATATACATGCCATCACGTTTTTGGCTTTTTCCTAGAATGTCTGTATTTCAGCCTTATAATAGGAAATCTAGCTGAAAGTATCATCTTGTGTGAAACACACTCAGAGAAGTCAATAAAGTAGCAGAACCCAAACAACATAAATTTTGTGGTGGAACTGACAAGTAGTTTTTAATAAGCAGCTGTGTGACTTCTGGTTAAAATTACTTATCTAAAATTGCTTTTCACTTTTTAAAATGTTTGTTTTTATTAGTACCTGTTTGCAGTACATGATTACACTTAGAATGGGGACTTGGCACATGTACATAACACACCTTAATTCTTTTTATGTGCCCTTCTCTCCTCCTCCTCCCTGTCTCTTGCTTCCTTACCATTTGCAAAAGATCTATCTCCCTGCTTACTATTATCTTTTATTTTGCTCTTTAGTTTATTTATACTTTGTGTTCTCATACAGGATAAACCATGCAATATTTAAGTTTGTGTGTCTGATTTATTTCACTTAACATTATTGTCTCAAGGTGCATTCATTTTTCTACAAATGACTCAACTTTATCCTTCTTTATGGCACAAAAGTACTCCATAGTGTGTAAGCATCGAATTTTCTTTATCCATTCATCTGTTGATGGACATATGGGCTGTTTCCAAGATTTAGTTGTTACAAATCATGACGTTATAAACATGGGCATGCAGGTATGATTGTGCTATGATGTCTTTAGCACTTTTGGGAAGATACTTGGAAAATAACCAGGTCAAATTGAATTTCTACGTTTAGTTTTTTGGGAGGAATCTCCAAACTGGGTTCCATAGTGGTTGTACTAGTTTATACTCCCACCAAAAATGTAGAAGAATTCCTTTTCCTCCTGCATCCTTGCTAGCATTTTCTTTTCACGTCTATAAAATAGGGATAATCATATCTGCCACAATAAATTGCAGTGAAGATTAAATACGAATGCATATACAGAAACTACCAGTCCGTACTGTGAATGCCAGCTCTTCCCACCTGGACTGTCTCTCCTCATCCCTGTTCAGCCCTCCCTGACCCAGAGGCTCCAGGGGCTTGTCTCAAATAATGCCTGCCTTGAGTTTTTCTACTGGAAACTGTTAGAGTGTTGAAAATAGACTATAGCTTCCTCATAAGCACTAATGATGCAAAGTTGCATACATTTTAAAAATGTTTTTCCTCTACCTTGTGATTCTCTTTAGATATTACCTCAGCCCACGTTAGTCAAATCTAACCTTTTAAGCCATGTGATGGTCACAAGCAAAGAAAGAGTTGGCGGACTAAGGAGAGCCTCCCACTCTGCTCACGCCTTCCCTGTTCCCTAGCAAACGTACCAAGTCCTCCCAGAGCACTATATGGAGTCCTCAGGGATGTACACAGAGGCAGGTACGTGGGTGTGTACCCACCCCACCCCCTGCCATGGGTCTGCAAGTGCATTCCAGAAGCAGATTCCCATCCTGTCCAAACACATCCCATGAAGGGGAATCGCTGGGTTACAAATCCTTCAACTTATTTCCGGTCCCCTCTGCATCCTATATCCCAATCAGAGCACTTTAACAAAGATGCCTATCTCCATCTGGATAATCCAGATACTTCAAACTCTGCACAGCCAAAGCTAAATTATATTGATTCACAAGCTTGCTTCTCTAACGCTCTTTTAACAGAACATCTTGACTCTACTCGCTGCACATTCACGGAGAGCAAATCCATCCCTACAGCTACCTATATTTCGGCTCTAAATTCATTATTACTGAACATCTTACTATCTAACTGATATTTTTTGCCTCCTGTGGTTCCAATCTACTCCAGGTGTTTTAACAAATAATTTAGGACAAAAATGTGTGGAGAAGTCCAGTAAGGTCCCAAATGACTGGGTAAAATGAAATGAAGTGACTCAGACAGCTGCACCAGTCCCAAAGGTGAGGACAAGAGCAGAAAACACATACAGGTTACAGCGCTCACCTACCATTCTTCCTGCAGAAGCCCATGCTAGAGAAGGACTGCAGAGGAAAGCACTGCAGAGGGCAGGGAGAAGAGAGTGTGAGGGGAAGAAGGAATGAGTACTGCATCTGCAGAAAGGGAAGTGCCTAGAATCACAGTTGCCCAACTCCAAGCCTGTTCATGACAACCTGACACCATCCCTGTGTCTGTTTTCACCACCCTCCTCCTAATTGGTTTGAAAGAGTCACTTATCTATTAGGAGTCAGACCCCTGCTAAAAATGGTACCACATCTGTCATTTGATTTTCATAGTAACCAGAGCAGGCTGCTACTATTCACATTTTATACATAATGGAACAGCCAAACACAACAAACCACACTGTTGAAGGTTTCGTGGTTAATTCTGGTACTATATTATGGTAAGCACACTACAGTAAATACTGCCTTACAGCCAGTGCCAGAATGAAAACGGGGATCTAATTCCAACATCTATGCGCTTTCTGCTTTATTATTCATGTGGCTGAAGGGACAGGAAAATTGGGAGCTGGCTCTACTGCTTTGCATTATTTACTTATCTTTGAAAGCACACATCTTGTTTTCCTTGTATTAAAAAATGCATTTCTGAGCATGGGGTCCAAGTCAAGTAGGTTTTATTTCCCCCTTTGCATCTCCAATGATTCCTCTAGATATTAATCATTAAGTATATGACTGATTTATTATTATACTATGTATTAACAGAAATAAAAGTGAGGTATACCAGTCTTAGCCCAGCATGAAGTCACACACAAGAACAGATTTGGCCCATGTGACAACTGGTGTCTTTAGTAAGAGTTTAAACATAAATCACTGCTACAAAATCAAGAATAATTTGTGCTCGCAAATACCAGAAACGGTATTTAGGATATATTGTTCTTTTATTTCTGGATATAAAGATAAAATCATTATGAAGATCATATTCTATTAAGCAAGTGAGCAAAGTGTTTAAATGTAGAAATAAAAACACTTTCACTAATGGCTAAACTTTATATTACAGAAAGATGTAAGCATATTTATCAGTGGACTTATTCACGTGGTTTGCATCCAAAAGTCTGTGTCAATGCAAAAATTGAAAACATTTAGAGACAAAATAATAATCCCTGAAATTATTGTTTCTCCTTAAATAGATTTTAAATCATACTGTACAGTACACCCATCTCGGCCAGTTTCTCCTCCCGCACAAACAGGAATACTGTTTCCTCCCTTCACGGTGAGGCGCAGGAAGCATTCGGCTGCCCTCCCCACTGGAAGCCCACAGCGCCTCCTATGCTGAGACCCCTGCCCACATCCTGTGAGAACTGGACAGACGCAGCACCCCCCAATTCGCGGCAGGCATGTCCCCTGCAGAGTGCACACTACAGTCACCTTCCGGTGTTTTGCTTTTGGGTATCTGGGTACTGTTTTTGGTTTTTCACTTGAGCCCGACGATTTTCTAAGAAACAAGACTGTCCTGCACACGCTCTCCTCTGTGTGCAACCACACAGGCCTACAATTCAGACACAACCTGATCAGGCATCATTTTAAAGAAGTACAGTACACTGTCTTACCTTCATCTACTGAGGCTTCACTGCTGTATCCATCATACTCCGCAGATAAAGGACTGTATTTCTGTCTTGTTTCCCAAGCATAGTTCTTTTGTCTAGCATCTGCCAGTGGCAGTCTAGAACTGTGTGTTCTGGATAAAGCTTCGTGGTATTTACCCAAAGCCTCATCTTCACTCTCAGAGGACGAACCATGCTCATCTCTGTCCAAGTAGGAATTGTCTATTTGGAACGACAGGGAAAGGAAATGTTAATTTCACAACACTGAAGTATAACCTTATTAAGAATTATATACACAAGCAAGCACGCACGAACTATACATATTTATATGTATCAGCATATGACAGGAGCCAATTAGAAACGAAATAATCCTTGAAATTACTGACATCCTTGAAAATGCCTTAAATTGCCTTCAAAGCATATGTATAAATATAACATACATATACACACAGGTGAAAGCTGAATTTTCAGTTCTAGAGAAATATAACCTTCGCATGGAAGTGCAAGCTTTAGATTTTTGTGTTTTGATTTTAATCAATTTACATATTCTAATTATATTAATAATCAAATCACAAGATGTTTTTCAATCTTGTTACATATAAAGGAAGGTACAATGCTTGCCATTCTACACAAATTTTTGAAGTTGTAAGTACTAACAGTACCTGATTCAAATAATTCACGTTACAAGATACATTTTCTTTTTCCCACTATGGCCAATATTTTAAACCTGGCAATGCTTAGTTCTAACAGTGAAACATAAAAATGGGCTGATATAACCACTGGTGGAATTACAATTTGTACAACTTTTATAGAGAACAAGATCTCAAAACATACATAACTTTGAAATATTAAACCTTGGCTCCATTTCAGCCCCAGGAAATAACTGGCAGGTGGACAAAGAAGTATGTTTGAGACAATCTGCTCCATTATACAGAGAAAAAAGAAAACCAAAATAATAAATAACAAATGAGTCCGTTATCAGGTCCCAGTTAAATTCTAATCCATACAATGATACAAAGTCCTTACAAATGGGAGGGTGAACTAGTGAGCATAGAAAACAGTTACAATATCATGTTGCAAGAATAGAGAAAGATTACAAAACAGAAGGTGTGACTGTATTCCTGTTTTACGTATGTGTATACTGCACACACTCCTACATGCACTATATACACACAGGCATGCAGTGTTTCTATGCACAAACAAAAACGCCTGGAAGAATGTATGCCAAACTTCTAACGCTTATTACCTACCAAAGGTGAGATTAGTAGAAAATTTTACTTAAATATAAATAAATTTCCAAAAATTTTTCAAGACATATAAAAAGTAGACCATCTAGGCATGTTATCACATGCCTATAGTCCCAGCACTCGGGTGGCTGAGGCTGGAGGATTGTTGAGTTCAACACCAGCCTGGGCTACAATCAAGGTCAGCCTGAACTGCACAGTGAAAGCCTGTCTCAAAAAGCCAAAAAAAAAAAAAAAAAAAGTAGAACTTTGCCATGGGAAGTTCTCCTGGACAGTACTGACATGAAGGCAGAGACAGTCTAGAAACAAAACCCCTGACTCCCAGTTCAGCTGTGAGTGCTCTGTCAGGTATCAGAGTGGTGGTGGTCACAGGCCGCAAGGGGCCCGCCAGGCTGCAGAGTCGCACTGCAGCTACTGAGGGCTGCACTCATCACAGAGAAGGAGTGAGCGAGACAGCAAGCTGAGTCCCAGTACCCTAGGAGGCTGTGGCAGGAGGACCACAAGCTGAAGCCCAACCTAGAAGACTCAGTGTCTTAAAGAGATCCTGTTTCGCCAGGGCTCTAGCTCAGCGGCACAAGCACCTGCCTCGCAAACACAAGGTTGTGAGTTCGATCGATCCTCAGTACCAAGAGAAAAAGGGGGAGAGAGGGAGGGAGGGGGAGAGAGAGAGAGAGATCCTGTTTTAAAATGTTTTGTAGAAAACAAATGTGAGCCGCACATATGGAAAATATGACTAATAAAATTTTTTTTTAATTAAAGGGCTAGGGATACAGCTCTGGGTGAAGGCTCTGGGCTCAATTCCCACTATGAAAAAAAGAAAAGAAAAAGAAACTGATTAAGAAAACTCTTTCTCCTCCTTCTACACCTCATAACTCCTATGTCAGACCTAGAATACACATGCTATCACATAATGTTACAGACCATCTAAATGAAGGTTGATCTGTGAGTCAAAAATTCTCAAAATAGCAGTGCATGATGGCATATGCCTGTAATCCCAGCACTCAGGAGTTTGAGGCAGGAGTACTGCCATGGGTTTAAGGCCAGCCAGGGATACACAGTGGCTTTAAGGCCAGCCTGAATCACAGAGCAAGACCGTATCTCAAAAAAAAAAAAAAAAATCTAAAAATGATGTTTGGAATAAAGCATCTTTCAGTGCAACACTGACTATATTTTGAAGCCCTTAAGAGATAAGTTTCTTTCAACATCAGTGTGCTTCTTAATGAATTTATTATTGATGTCCATCCTGTTATTTTCTGAATAAAATAGTATGTCCACAATTTTTACTCCACTGTACTCTACTTTTACTTTTAATTGTTTACTTATACCATTTCAAGTAATAGGGCTACCAGAACTAAATCTGGGCTACTAAAAACCACTTTATCTTTATGTTTTCCAGAATTGCATTCTTTTTCAATTACCTCATCCAGCCTAACCAGCCTCTCCTATGCCATTTAAAAACTATTTAAATGACCAACAGGTAGCAAAGCTACTATATGAGTCATGTAGCACAACTGAAAAAAGTTTGCCTCATATCTATAGCTACACGGTTTTATCTAAGAATCTGAAATTACAGAAAAATTCTAGAAGTTTACTTGGTAAGTAAAAGCCAGTGTACCTTTTGCCCTTCTAATGAGATCATGCATAAACAGAAATGACTACAGACTATCCAAAGTAATTCCTACAAGTATGAACTGCAATAATGTTTTGATAAGTGTCATAAATATTGTGGTTGAAAACTATAAATGCTTACTCAGAATGTTATTTATTTTAAAAACTAAGGAATAATAATATGCTACTTATGTCTACTCATTATGAACTACAAGAGTCATATAAATGTTTTAATTCATGGTTAAATAAAGACATATCCTAAAGGATGTTATTAAATATGGTTTACTGCTCTCTCAAATATAAAACATTTTCTACAGAATTATAGTATGGCAGATATGAAGAACAATGTTATATAAAAGACTTAGAAGGTAGTTATAAAGATGCAAAAATTTAAATGCAAGCATATAGCATAGCATACCAAATAAAACTCCAAGTAAAGTACACACTACTGAAGAAAAACAGGGAGTTTCTGCTTGTAAAATAAACGCTCAAGAAAAATTATGGATTCTGAAAAACTGGCTAAACAACAAAGAGAGGTGGCCAAACTGAGTGATATCTAAATAATGATCCTGAAACTATTTGGGGAAAAAAATGAATGGCTTTTAAATATCTCTAAATAAGATGATTCAAGAGTCTTAAATTAGATACATAGATAAGAACAGGAAAGTTGAGAAATTTGGACTTTGTTTTCCTAAGTTAAAAAAATCAAAAGAAAATTCAACCACTCGAACCAACATTACGAGACCTCACCTTCTTCTGGTATTATCTTAGAATATTTTTCAACTTTACTCTTTGCTGTCCTTTTCTTGGAGGAACGGGCTTCATTCTGGTTTGTTTGTATGTCTCGTTTTACTTTGTAGAATGTTGCTGGACTTATCCGTCCTCTGATTTTTCCAGGAAACTTATCTTTAGAATTAGCTGATGGTGCCAGGGATACGTCTTCTTTCATAATGAAGTTCTGTAGTCCATTTCTCTTGCTTGCCAAAACATCTTTTGAAGAACATTCATTTTCCAAATACTTACTCCCTTTACTTGTGATTTGTTTTTCAGCTTTCTTTAAATGACCAGAATCCCCTACATCAAGATTTTTATTTTTAGTGAAATGCCCCATTTTCTCCTCATCTCCCATAAGCACAGGTTGAGATTCTATTTTGTGATTATCTGTAGCAATATACTTCCTTTGCTCATAAAGTGTGTGTATTCCATTGGTGGTATTCTGATTTCCTGTGTTTCCTTGGTATCTTGCCTCCTTTACCTCATTCTTACCATTACTGAAGATTTCTAAACCAACTGTTTTGCATCTGTCAGTACTTTCAAGGTCATGACAAATTGATTCAGCCCTTGGATTCTGCTTGTTTAGTGATGCTATCCCACCATTATTCATGTGGCTTTTCAAAGAATCACCAGCATCCCTGATTTCGTGGCACCCTGAGAGAGTCTGCTGTCCATCATTAGTATGTGTAAGCCATCCTCCTTCACAGGTTCCTTGCTCCTGCTTTGGTGAAGCTGAAGTCTCGTAACAACGCACAGGCTTTGCTCTGTGTTCTGCACTGGACTGTGTGTTCTGAGAAGCACTGTTTTTGGAAACGCTTTGTAAGCCGACATCTTCTGACTCAGAAGTGTCCACAGCTGCTCCTGCTGCCGTGCTTTCCTCCTCTGGGCGGAGGCCATTTATCAGACTTGTCACCTGCTCAGCAACTGAGTCAGTTAAGGCACAACTGACCTCCCCAACAGCAGTGGTCAAGTCTTCTACGGCACTACTGATTGTGTCCACCAGGGAGGACACTGAAGGCAGATTCTGCTGAAAATTTTTGAAAAATGCCATTTTCTATTTCCTTGTTCCTAAAAGATGCAACAATTGAATTCTCTCTTCTCAAAATATCAATTACTTTGAAACTCAGATTTAACATTTACTTAGATGTTGCTATTCAATAGCTCAATATTAGTATTTCACACTGTGGCTTTTAATCTTTCTGTAAATACATCATGTACTGAAAGAAATATGTTGAAGTAAACACTGTTCCAGAAAAAAAAGTTTAAAAAATCAAACCACTTGACTTAAGTGTAATGATTTTTTTTTCCCATTGCACAGTTATTATAACAGCAGCAAGACAGCATTTTCCCCTCAAATACTACTGGCTTTTTTATTCTATACCTGAAAGAAGAAGTATAAAAAGGATTTTTATTTATGTACTTTTAGTTAACTTATCAATATCTGATACAAAGGAACTACCCTATTAAACAAGCAACACCATTTCAAATTTAAGAAAAACATCGAAGGCAACATATCTAAACAATTCTGCATACTTAAAACTAGCAGAACACAGGTGCCCTCCTCCGGTGAGTGGCACACAGAGCCCTAAATTGACACATTTTTTTCTCCTCTTATTTTATAACAGCTACAAGGTAAATATTGTTCCTCTATAATAAATGAAAGAAAAACAAGACTCAGAAAATAATAAGAAGCTTCCTAAGACCTTTTCAAGGGCTCCTCAAGGTCAACCTGGCTTAACAGTAACAGCAGGGACAGGTCACTTGTCTCCTGTCGTTGCTCACAAGAGCACACCAGGACTTTCCAGAGGACTATGACAGACTGGATGTGGAAGGACACACCAGAATCTCATTACGCTTGTCATTAGAGAGACGTGGAAAAAATACAAATAATGTCATTCTTCTCTCCAACTTTTGTGTTTTAAAAAATATAGTTTTTAAATTTTACAATGTTTATATTAATATTTAACAGTCTTGTTAGTTTTTTAAAAATAAATTTTACAAAAAAATCTTAAAATTTTCTGTCATAACTTAATGTGGTACATATTAATAGATATAGCTCACATAAACAAAAGCTCTTCAGGGTCCTTAGTGATTTTTAGGAATGTAAAGAAGTAATCAGATCAAAGAAAAACTAGGAATGCTGACCCCAGAGAATTATCCAAGGCTACTGAAAGAGCTATAATTAACTACTTCATTCCACACTGATTATCCAAACGCAGGACTGGAGTTGAGTATGAGAAACAAGTCAAACTCTCCTACCATTTCCTAACACAAATGTCACAAAATATAACTTAACAATAAATTTTTATACATAATGGGGCTGTCATCTTTCAAATTTCCAAAAATAAGAAAAAAAGCATTTCTCCAACACATGTGTACATAGACAAAAAAAAAAAAGCAAGGTTTCTCTGCTATTCCTTAAAACTTTTCTAAATCAATACCTTGCTTCTCTAACTTTCAAATTATTGTTGATATCATTTATACAAGGCAGACTTTGGAAACAGAAAATTAAAAACTCTTACACTAATTAAAAACAAAAACCTCCAAGGAATTTTTCCCTGTGTAAGAAAGAACAGTATCACAGCCCTCATCTTGCCTAGTATTTATAAACAATATAATGCCTGTGGTACCAAGGGAGGGAATGTAACACTACTTTTTATAATCAGAATTTAAAAGGGGTGATCAAAATATACAGTAAGTGTGTGAATTTTTTGAAATTTTTACAGTGAAAGACAATGCCATTAACACCCTCAAATTACTCCCCCATGGGTCCATCACATGAATCTTATCTTTCTTGTCATATTCTGAAACAATTCTGGAAATCATCTTTTGTAAAAAAAAAAAAATTCTCTCTCTCTCTCTCTCTCTCTCTCTCTCTCTCTGTGAAGGCAGCTACCAGGTGCCCTCATCACACAAGCTCACATAAACATATAGCTCATCTCGGGCACCATGAAAACTAAACATTTTGAATCTATTAAGGACATCAATGCAACGAAAAACACACATAAAAGAAGACTTCCAGACCGCTTCAGAAAGTGGCATGACTGACAGCATAGGTGCATTCCAAGCAAGGCAGAGTACTCAAGAAAAATAATGGCAATTTATCTTTTACTGTAGTCATTTTTAAGATTTAAACATTTACTGTACATTTCGGTCACACCTCTTATCTTTACACTAAGTGACTAGTGTAAAGATAAAATTATCCACCCGCTGAGAATTAAAGAGTAGGTCAAAGCAGAGAGTAAGTGCACTGTCTGGGGGCATGGGCCCGGCACACAGGGCAAAGCCCTTCAAATACACACGCATCATGGTACTTTCTTCTTCCTATAGCACATCTGCTCATGTGTGGTCCCAAAACATATTTCTACATGAAAAATAAGGTTATTCTATGATCATAGACAAATACTGTATATGATGTTTTAGTACTACATGAGCAATGGAGGGTAGCTAAACATTATTTTAACAGATCTGCTACTACTATACAATAATGGCTCACACATAAGTTTATTATGGGTCAAATCCAATCTTACTGTATATATGAAGAATAGCACAGATAAAAAAGGAAGAAGCAATATGATACTTACACATCTTATCTTGTGAATTCTTCCTTGCATCATATCCTGATCCGAGATCTGGAAACCCGCCAACATTTTCAAAACAGAACTTCTTATTAATATAGAGAAAAAGGAGCAGCATCAAGATAATAAACACCCCAACAGCTGACAAAAATCCAACTGCCTCTGGAGATACTAGAGAAAAAAAAGTCACAGCTGTAAGCATTTATCATTCCTAATGCTACAAATAAGAAGGAAACCTCCATATGTAAGTTAAATTACTGCCTTATTTGAATTAATTTTCAAATCATCATAAAGTAATTGATAAGAAAAACACTAAAGTTTAGTGACAGTTGTTCAACACATTCAACATTCATTCAATTTTTCTAAGTTTCTCTATAATTACGTTGAAACGATTTCAGAAAAACTTTCTCCAAAACAGGCAGTCAATAAATATGTAATACATTGAAGATTACAAAAATTTTAACATTAGAAAAATATTCCTCACGTATAAAAATTATCAGATGCAAGAGAGTATGTATGCTCATGCTTATCTCCAAAGCTTCCTTGGTCCTTAGCAGATGAACCCCAGGCTCACTCCTGGCATTTAGAGCTCCAGCCTCTCTTCAGTAAATACTCCAGTCAGACAGGCTGCTCCACTACCTCAGAATCACAATGTCCAACACACACACTCTTTGTTCTTGTTCATCCTCTTCCCCTTCTTGGGAACGGCTCTTCTCCATTCCAGTGAGCCACTCATTCACTCATCTGCAAAGACTTCTGCAGCAGGACCATGCACCAGCACTGCTACATGCACAGTTCCTGTTTTCTTTAACCACATGGTGACGGCAATTACTGTGTAACAGTGTCATAATGCACGCGACTGGGGGAGAACAGAGATGACGAGAACCACCTGAACCCTTGATCCAGTGTTGGAGCAGCAAATGAGTTTCTCAGAAAGTTATGACTCCCAAAATGATATTTTAAGAACTAGCAAAATTAGAGATGTTAAAGCTATACCAGGCAGAAGGACACCGCACATTAAGTCCTAGACCTGGGAGATCACCCTACATCCCAAAAACTGAATGAAATGTATTCTGATGAGCTACCAAACTCTTAAAAGAGAATGGGTCAAGTGTGGCCACACATGCCTGTAACCCCAGTACTCAGGAGGTTGAGGCAGAAGGATCACTGTGAGTTCAAGGCCTGCCTGCACTACATGGTGAGACCTTGTCTCAAAAGAGACAGAGAGACAGAGATAGAGAGAGACAGAGAAAAAATAGATGAAACAGTCATGCAGATTTTATAGAGTGAAAAAAAAAATCCTCTCCAATTTCTCCAATCCCCAGCAACCTCCCTTTCTTATCATCTTTGAGACTATTTTTCACTACACAAGTCATTTGGAGTTAACAGGAACTAAAATTTTGTGCACCCAGTGTCTTTCAAGTATGGTGTAGAATGAACCTGGGGTCTCAAATATCCCCCATAAACTACAACCTACTCTTTTCCATCAGCTGAGCACCTCCTAACGTGCTATTTCCTCCAGTATTCTTCCATAAACAGAAAAGCATGGTAATTCACACAAGCTTGCCTGTTACAAACGAAGTGACCAACAATCATGGAGTGCCTTGGTCTTCTGCCTCCTCCCTGTTTGTGAGAGCGAGGCACACCAGGAGCAGCACAGAGCATTTCCTTGCAGTCTACTCAAAGCCATCTCAACAGTGTCGCAATAGATGGCACGGCAGTGCCACTGTGGTAAGAGAGAAGCAATGAGGGCATGGCGTGGAGGTGGACGTCAGGCTAGGGCTGAGGGGAGATTCCATCACAGAACTAGGAAGTCACATCGAAACATCAGCTCTGCCAGTCGTGTGCTCAGGCTGGAGCATAGACTGGAAGGAAACAGCATCTTAACAAAATACGCTAAAATACATAACAAACAGCAGCATGCACAAATCTTGAAGGATGAGGTAAAAATGGAAACAGAATTGCCATCAGCATTTCTGGGAGTTTCATAAGCAGGACAGACGCTGGCTGTAAAGATGCAAAGGACAATCATAATTCAATACTATCCGGTAAACAGCAAGTGGTACGGAGGTTTTCCTCTTAGCTCAGGCCCAAAACACACCCAGAAATTTAATTCCTTAAGTGGGTACACAGGGTTAGATATTAAGCAGCTCAAAAATCTCACAATTCTTGAAAAACCAGAAAAATCTATTCCACATAAAGAAAGCCAGGAGCTGCTGATAAAAATATGAGAAAGGTATGCAACCAGAGTAACACAGCTGACTACATGTTATGAGCAAGTACTGTATTTTATTACTTAGCTTTGTATAGGTTAGAAGATAGCAACTGGTTTCAGTTTTCTCACAATAAATATATAAACTGAAACAACATTTTTTTCTACTGAAGATAAGTTTCAAAGCTAGCCATGATAGCCCACAACTGTAATCCCAGCACCCGGGGAGGCTGAGGCAAGAGGATGCCAAGATCAAGTCCAGCCTGGGCAACGTGGTGGCTCAGAAAGACCCTTTCTCAAAATACAAATTTTTTTAAAAGTGGGGCTAGATGCAGATCAGAGTGAAGGCCCTGGTACTGCACACACACAAAGATACATTTCAAAATATTTTAAAATTGACTTTAGAACTGCTCTGAGAAAATAACATCAATGACACATTCTTGACACTTTCAAAACGGAAGCTATTCTGGCTGGGGATGGTGACACACACCTGAAATCCCGGCGCTCAGAAGGTGAGGCAGGAGGACCGCCACAAGTTTGAGGCCAGGTTGGGCTACACAGTCAGCCTGCATAACAACCCAAGACCCTGTCTCATAAATAATAAATAAACAAACAAACAAGCTACAGGTGTTCTATAGAACAAGAAGCTGTGAGCTATAGGCCACTATTATGTGAGTTCTGAAAAATTTCTGCTAAAGTGAAATAGGGCACAAGTCAGCAGTATCTCATCAGAAACCAGAAAGTTCAGTTTGTCCGAGATGAGTGATTATTTATGTTATGTACACTAAATTGGTTTTGGTATTTATCTTTATATTCAGAAATGAACATATGTATTTGCAAAAAATAAACTTTAAGACACTACTTTCTGTCATAATACAACCTTCAATAATAATGATAAAAGTTATCTGAATTTCTACAGATGTGTCAGCCACTCAAAACAAGATAAAATTTTAGTCTTGTAAAAGTCAAAGCAAGAACACATTTTGACTTTCAAAGTATAATAATTTACTTAAATTCTACTTTATACTTTTTCACAAAAGAACATTCCCTAGTAAAGTTTTTAAGAAAAATATCAGAAATATATATATAAATAATTGACGTAATGGAACTATTTATGTACTAAACAAATAGTTTCAGTTTTTATTGTGCCTAACATACTCTAAATAAATTAATTTTTAAATCAAAACAATTGTTATAACTTTTAAAATAAATTTTACAGTTCTATCATCATTACTCATTATATTTTCAATGCAAAATTAAATAAACTGTACCCTAGGCTTCACTTAACTCTCTAAAACAGAAAGAACGAACAGCACCACTTACGGTCCACGCAGCAGGGAGGCGGCAGGGATCGCCCTGGCACAGGAAACCGGAGTCCTCTCACCCTATCTGGGGCGTTAATAATTCATTTCCTAGCTGCAATTCTACCTCTTGACCAAAATGCAAACTAGGTAAGAAGCCAACTTTCATTTTAAGAGAAATACCTGTTTTCTATTTTAAAAAGAGAAAATATGTTCACCATTTTAATCAGTAAAATTTTACCACATTTTTAATGGCTTGGACACAAAATACATTATTATCTGTGATTCTAAGAAATAATTTAGAAATAGAAAAGATTAATTTGGTCTATTTAAATTTCCTTTGATGGTATCTCAATTACTTGCACAAATAAAGTCTCTTAAAATTTTTACACAGTATTATGATATAAATGATGCAAAACTGAGAAGGTGATACATAAAGAAAAGAATATATACATAGCTGTGGGCTGGGGATCTAGCTCAGCGGCATAAGCAACTGCCTTGCAAATGTGCAGTCGTGAGTTTGATCCCTGGTACCAATAAAGAAAAAAGAAACATAGCTGTTTACTCTATATTTTATAAAAATTTAAAACAGCAGTGGCTCATGAACTTAATTTGTTTCATGACTTTGGGGAACACAGCTGTGATTGTGTTTGTCACCTGGTGTGGAGTTTGTGGAAGAAAGCAAAATTTTGTCAAACATTTTAAGAAACAAACTTTTTGCAAACAGAAGGACTCATGAAATGAGGTATTACTGCAAAGAGATCAACTCATTACTTAGTAACTTGAAGGGACAACAGGGGTGAAGGGGCAGGTGGATGGTATGACAGGACACTAACACTGTGGAAAAACCATCCTTTAAGAGAAGTTTGGCCAGCCAGGTTAATAGAAGGTGCCTAACTTGCTTCACAGATAGAACTACCAGGAGATTTAGGTATAGGTCCTATAAGTATGATGAAATAAATTGAAATTAATTCAAATACCATAACCACAAAACTTAAATCAATTTTAAAAAGAATCAGAAGAAAACTCAAACACTTTTTAAGAATGGAACAAAATATCTAATACATTTAAAACAAATAATATACACAATATGTATTGCATTTAAAATATATTTAAATACAAATAATATAAAAGCTCTATCAAGTCTCTGGGAGAGATTTTTCTTTAAGGCAGTCTTAATTGAAGCTTCAAAATTGCAATTCCAATGAAGTTTAGACTAAGACAAACTTATTGTCCTGACAAATCTCCCTATAGCGGAGTATAATCATTCTTTTAAACAACAAATTAGTGTTGACACTCAAATTTTTCCTTGCCTATTCAATGTGTAGAAATTAGTTCAGAATTATCTACATGTCAAATGGCACAGGCAAGTTCTACGGTCATTCCTTCATCTGCTTTACATTTTCAATGATTCTTTGCTCTTTCATTTCACTTATGAGTTTCATAGCTTCATAAAAAGATTTTGGAAATTCGACAGAACCTCCTACTTAAAGCTAATCTGTGATGTCAATCAAGTTTCAAATAGGCTCATTTCAGTTCTGAGTTCAAAATCATCAAAATTCTGACAAACAGAAAGCAGTTTCTTTTACATCTCTAGGAGAGACATTATCTTCCTCCTAGAATTCAATGTTACGCCAACTAGTTCTTTTCTTGAAGTGATAAAAGCATCTTTTGCTCATTCTGCAAACGTTTCCCACCAAGCCTGCTGTTTTCAAGGGATGCAGCCTTTGCTGAAAACACCAAGTGGTTCAAGGCACACAGGTGTTTGTGTATCTGAACACACCCATGCCAATCAAAGGCTTGTCTTCAGTGCCACTGGATCACGTGTCTTACCTGAGAAGCAAGCAGGCCTAGTACACTTCAGTCAGTGACAACAGGAGCTGATATGGCCTCTGTCCAGATGTCCCCAAAAGCCCCATGAGGTCACAGGTGGGCTTTTTGGAGCCCCGGAGTGTGTGACACTGGGCTCAAGGATGTGATGCTGGGACTGATTCACGGCGCAGTGCTAGGGCTAAGGCTGTCCCATCCTAGGTGTGAGAGCTGATTCACGGCGCAGTGCTAGGGCTAAGGCTGTCCCATCCTGGGTGTGAGAGCTGATTCACGGCGCAGTGCTAGGGCTAAGGCTGTCCCATCCTGGGTGCGAGAGCTGATTCACGGCGCAGTGCTAGGGCTAAGGCTGTCCCATCCTGGGTGCGAGAGCTGCCTAGCCTAACGAGGAGTAGCCTGGGCAGAACACAAGGAGCAGAAAGAGGGCCTCTGCTGGTCACAGGCTACTTTGCTTCTTCACTGCTTCACTGCCTTCTGTCCACTGTGAACTGCTTCTATCCTGCAGTGCTCCTCTGCTCTGCCCTGGAGCCAGCAGACAATGGACTGAAACCTCTACAAACTGTGAGTCAAACAAACCTCTCCTCCTTTAACTTGTGGGTGCTGAGTATTTTGTCTCAACAACGAGTAAAAAGTAACCAGGACGGGAGCTCAGTGTCATACCAGGCTCCCACTGAAAACATGGCCATCTGCAGGTGCACTGTCCACCTGCATTCCCAGTGCACACTGAATACAAACGCAGCACTCACCTGCACAATGCTATCTCCACTCTGCTTCAGGGATGCAGTCCAAGCATTGGCTGCAGTGAGCACAAAACACCTGCATCTGAAGGAAAACGTGAAAGCTCTGCAAACCACCCTCTGACCTCAGCCACAGACCTTACTGCGCACACCTGAGCAAGCTGGGCAGTGCCGGAGCAGAGGAAAGTGGGAGCAGTTGGTTGTGGGCCAACATATTTGACACCACTAAAGCACAGGCTAATTTCAGTAAGAACAGTTTCATAAGTAAGCGGTAGTGCTGCAAGTTAAAGGAACCTGCAAATCAGCATTAATCAGACAGCTGAAGAAAGAACATGGCCATTCAAACCATACATGACAGTTATGCACAGCAGCACACGCTCCAGAAGTCTGGGAGGCTGAAGCAAGAGGGTCACAGGTTCAAATCCAGTCTGGGCAACTTCAGTGACTAAGCAAGACCTGTCTCAAAATTAAAACAAAGAAGAGTTAAAGGGCCAAGAATGTAGCTCCATGTGAAGGCACTAGATTCCATCTCAGAAAGGAGGGAAGGAGGGGAAAAGGAAAAGAGGAGGAAAAGAGAAAGGAAAGAGAGAACAGAGGATGGAGCACTGGCACTGAGGTGTAAACGTGACTGCACTACAGCGCCTTTCCTCAGCACTCACAGGGAGATTTAGGGGGTATCACATAACTTAACCGTTAAGGAAACTTTTAATGTTTAAAACTGGTAAAAGTGAAACAAAATAAGAGCTGGGAATACAACTTGGTGCTAAAGCACACGTTTTAGCATCCACAAGGCCCTGCGTTGGATCCTCAGGACTAAAAGTAAAGGACGAACAGACAGGAAAGAAATTTCCTGAAATGTGAAACATAAAATACAGAATATTAAGAAAATCTGACTCTTAGCAGGTTTCCTTTTGCTGACCATAAGGGACAGGTGTCTTATGACAGTGGAAAGGTCTGAGAAATACTAACTGTATGATAAAGTATTCAAAAAGCAAAAGAAAGCTGAACAGACAAATGTGCTCCCCAGATACAGGAACCTAATAAAGTACAGGGGCAACTCATCCTGATGTGGTGAATCAAGGAAGACTTCCAGGAGGAAGTGATTCCTAAACTAAAATAGGAAGAATTTAGAATCTAAAAATGTGAAGAATCTATGATGCAGAGTAAGAAAAAGAGGCAAACCACAAAATAAGAAAAAGTAGTAAAAGAGCAAGAGATTATGCCCTAAGAGAACAGAGTAAGAAGAATAAAGTGGCAAGACAATGGTGGGAACAAGCAAAGCAGATAATGAAGGCCTTGGAACAACCAGTAAGGAGCCTGCACGCACCAGGAAGGCAGTGCGGCCGTGGCACATTGTTTTAGGCACGTGAGCAGGAAATAAGAATGGAACGGAGAAGGCCAGAGACAGCGGAGGCAGCGCTGTGGGAATCCAGGCAGACAAGCTGGCTGACAGCTCCGCAATTGCACACAGGCTGAGCGAACAGGCTCTCTGGAGGCTGTCTCACCGGCACAAACTGCAGGTGTATACACACACACCATCCTGTGTCAGTTTTAAAATGCTTTCTTTACTTGCTCCTTTAATGCCTCTTGTCCAATGCAGAAGGAACTTCCAATCCTTTGCATTATATCACAGTCACGTAACAAAATGTAAATTGCTTACTAATTCTGTGACTCTATATAAAAAGGTAGCAAATGCATGCACATGCTTTAACCAAAAGCTCTCCTTCCTACAAAACTCATGTTCTTACTCAAGTCAGTGAAGTGCAGACTGTGGATTAACGCCAAATGCTTGTTATTCTTTTAAAAACAACCATGGCTGTCACATTAGCACAAGTTACCAAAATACCAACTTTCAATGATCTACAAAAAGATATGTGAACAGGACACTGAGGAGCACTCCTGGTCTCCATAAAGCATGTCAAGATAACCTGCTACTTTCTGTGAAACAATAGCTAGCTAAACACACAAGGGAAAAACACCAGGCCTAGCTTCCTTGAATAAAATATGTAACTTCCTCTAATGAAATTTCCATCTAGTAACAAACACCAAGGAGCTCGGCCCTAGATGAAGTTCGAAAACCCGATGAGTCAGCGCCAGACTTCCTCACCGGGTTCCAAAGACGGCCAGTCCCTTAGGCACATGCTTGCATTAGCACCAAGCTGTCTGCTCCAGCCACTGATGGGTGATGATGACCAGGTCTCATGCCCAAGAGACTACAGGAGTTACTCTCCGTCGCAACAGTTGCAAATGTAACTGAATTAAGATAGCAAAAGGATGTATTACTGTCTCCAAAACTCTACTCAGATCAGCTCAGAGAGCACCACTCTATAGAATTGTTGCTTAGTAACTTAACAATGAAAGAAGAACAGAGAACATGTTCATTAATTTTGCAGATGGTACTAAAAACACTCAGTTGGGTATGACAGCAAAGTCACTGAATGAAAGGTACACTAAAGACCTCTCTCGACATGTTAAAGAAATAATGCACCAAAACAAAATGAAGTTCAATATGGGTAAGTGCAAAGTTACAATCCCACCAGCATGCTAGCAGCAGTCAATGGTAATGAAAGTGCCAGCTCAGTAAAATATATCAGTAAAAATTTAAAATAATGTAATACAAGCCACGGGGCCATGATTTACCTCAGTGGCAGAGTGCATGCCTAGCACGCACAAGGCCCTGAGTTGAATCCCCAGTGCCACCAGAAAAAAATAAATAAATAAATAAAGGAAAGAAACAAATCGACAATGTAGCATTTCTAACTCTGTGAAAAGCAACCCTACTATGCTATCAAATTCTAATTGAAGCAGCTGTGGTGCTGAACTTCAAAATAAAACTGAGAATAGTGAAGATGTTCAGAAGGAAATAATCAAAATATATTAAACATACATAAAAAGGTTCAAAGCAAAACATGAACTTGCTCTATACTGCAAAAGAAACAGCAAAAATGTGGTTAAGTTTTATTTTACACAAATCAGTTCAACAATACAGAACTCCACTATTTAAAAAAAAAAGAATGTTCTCTATAACATCCAAATCCTTGACTACAAAAACACTGTTTAACTGTGAGAATTAAAAAGTAAAACAAGTTAAGAAAAACAGGAATAGAAAATTCAGAAAACCAAGATGAAAAGTTTGCTTGAGAAAAAGTCTAAGACCCAGTTTCAAGCAAGTTTTAAATCGTGAGACTACTGCATTGAAGATTTTCAGAAAGCCCCAATTCTAGAAGAAATTTTGAGATTTCTTGAAATAAGAAAATAAATTGCAGCAATTATAATTAGTGGATAATTACATAAAAATTCTAGATTCAGTTAACTCAAAATTTAAAACAAAGATTTGAACCCTATTTTACAATACAGAACAAATAAAAGTACAAGTTTTATTAGAAAACTGGTATGTAAGGACTAGCAATGTTTAATAAATTTTAGAAGGGAAACTGGTTTAGATGAAATAATGCAGCAAAAATAGAGTATAGATACTTCCAGGTTCCCTTCACAGAAGCATTCAGAAAACTGCTGAACATTACTTTTGGTTTTATATTTGCTTATACTTTGGAATAAATACTGCCGGGACTGGAATTTTTCTAAATCAAGTGCCAGGTCCATACAAAGCCAGGAACAGAGGCCAGAACTATCATGACCACTAGGAAAAGAGAGGAACCTCTCCTGTCTCACATCCTTGCACTGTTTTTTTTTTTTTTTTTCTTCTTTTTTTGGTCTTTTTGAGACAGGGTCTTGCTATGCTGTTCAGGCTGGCTTTGAGCTCATTTTGTAGCTTAGGCTGATCTCAAACTTGCAACAACCTTCCTGCCTCAGTCTCCTGAGTGCTGGGACTACAGGCATGCACCACCGTTGCACTTATCTGAAGTCCTCTTCTTTGCTCTTCTCTAAGTGCAGGGCAGCTGCAGCACACTGCTTTACATCACTGGAAAGTGACTTCCAACGTTCTTGTTCCTCTCATCACAGGAAGCCAGTCTTCCAGTCAGCCTCAAGCATCGCACTTTACCGAAGTATTTCTGAGCGCTGCATTTCGATTAACTGATAGCTACTGTAAGATAACAGTGGGAGAGCCACAGAGCACACCTATAAAAAACACTCATCATCTTCACTAAGATACCCACTCTGGTTTGATTATTACTTGCTTTTGAAGTCTTATAATGTCTCCAATGCTTCGTTTTTATTAATGTTGTTATACACTGCTGAGACATCATGGTAACCATTGTAGATCACCTTGTATTGCGGTTTTATGTGACTTTTTGCTTCATGCTTTTCTAGGAATTGTTTTGTTTTATCTTGCTTTGTTTTGTTTTTCCTGCTAATACAGAAATGATAGATATACATGTAGAGACTCATACATGTGTAGAGCTTATAAACAGTTTACGAGAACCAGCTATGTAACACATGTTGAAATGAACAACTTTGAAGAAAAAGAGACACTACAATACCCAATGCTGACTCCATAATGACATGATGTGAAGTCCAGCAAAACTATCACTTTTTGTTCAAAGTGATCTTAGCTTGCTTTGCCTTGCGTAAGTTCAACACACATTAAGGTATGGACAGCTGTTTTGAAGAGAATGAGAGACACTATGACAGCCATTCTTGGCTTCCCTATTTTCAGGTCTTGAAGACCTGAAATGCCCTCCTCGTCCTGCTCAGATCAATTCCATACTAGGTTGTTTCATGTGAATTCCTTGTATGTGACAATATGGACAACTATTTGGAAGAAAACAAGAGTCAATATGATAGAGAGTGAATATCTCCGATTGTCTACTTTTGAAATTTTTGTCTCTTACATTGCTTTCTTGTGATCCGCTTTGCTCTGTTTTGTTGTTTAATTTTACCCTTTTGATATAATTGCATGTATATTTGAGTGGCTAAGATGGATGACCATATTGCTGTTTTGGTTAGATCATGGAGCAGAACTGTTAACAGTCTCACTCTGTGAATGTCTACTTTACATGTTTTAATTTTGTAATTTGAACAACTATTTCCAAGAAGTCAGTATGTAATTTGTCAAGTAATAATTTCTTAGGTTTTTTTGTTGTTGTTCTTTTCCTTTTTTCCTTGGAATACTGTATTGTTGCTACCCTTTATTCTGTTTTGTTTTGTTTTTTCTCTTTAAATAAAATAATTTTAAAAAAAAACAGCCATCATCTCCCATCTAACACAGAGACAAGAGGCCACGAGAGAAAACCCTCAGGTAACAGTTTCCAGGAAGGGCCTCCTAAGCTTCTCCACCCAGCAGCTTGCCTTATTTTTTTTTTGATTGAAAAGTATCACGTTTTCTGAAATTTTTAATTTGTATTAGTACATATTCACAGTTCATAATGGTTACATTCACTGCATGGAGCTGGTATATGTACAGAAAAGACTGTAATTCTATTTTATTCCCTCCCCTCCCCTCTGCCACTTTTCCTCTATCTCTTGGTTGCTTTCCATTTTGCAAAAGATTTGCCTGTCTGATTCTTACTACTTATCCTTTATTTTCTTCTATATTTATATATGGGGTTTCTCAAATAAGAGAATAACAGGATATGTAAGCTTATGGGTCTACTTTATTTCCCTTACCATTATGGTCTAAACATGCATCCATTTTCCTGCAAATGACTCAGGTTTATCCTTCTTTATAGCAGAGAGTAGTACTCCACTGTGTATAAACAGATTTTCTTTATTCGTTGATGGATATATAGGGTACTTCCCATATTTAGCTATTAGGAGTTGTGCTGCTATAAACATGGGTGTGCATATATCATTGTAACTTCTTAAGGCATCTTTAATTCTTTCTAGAAGATAACTATAAAAGGAAGAGCTGGGTCAAATGGCACTACTAGTTTTAGTTTTTTGAGGAATCTCCCACTGATTTCCACAGTGGTTGCACTATTTTACATTCCCACCAAACATGTAGAAGAGTTTCTTTTTTCCTGCAGCCTTGCCAGGATTTGTTATTATTTAATTTTTGATGATAGCCATTCTTTCTGAAATAAGACAGAATCTTGGTGTTATTTTAATTTGCATTTTTCTAATGGCAAGAGACATTGAGCATTTTTTGATGTATTTATTGGCCATCTGAACTTCTGAGAAGTGTCTATTCATTTCAGTTGCTCATTTTTCTTTTTTTTATTTTATTTTGAAGGTAGTAGAAATGCAACAGACAAGACAGAACAAAGCCAATTGAGACAGTGCAGTGACCTGGGTACAGAACTTCACAGCAGGTTACTGGGATAACAGTAATAGGTACCATAGTATATCTCATTATCTTCACAATAGTTGTCTAGTCAATTAAGTTTAGCAAAATTAAACCAAAGGCAGAACATTATAAAATCAATCGAAAGAGAATATTGGATGGAGTAAAGCAATTAATCATAATGAAAAAAAAACTGAAAACAACACTTGCTTTCAAAGAGAAGATAAAGGAGACGCCCCCCCCCCCCATATTTGCTATGTTGCATACGGCCATCCTGCCAGGAGATGCTCAGACCTCATCCTCAGTTGCTAACAGGGGGTGTTGGGATGTTTGATTCCAAGCCTGCGCACCAGTAGGCTCAAGAGACACTACTGGGTCTCCTGGCTCACCCCAGAGGAAGGCGCTTACCAACAGGGCGGGCGAACTGCTTCTTTGTGCAGGCTCCTGGGATCCACGGGCACAACTGATCTCTCAGTTGCTCATTTTTCAACTGGGTCTTTTATGGAGATGGGGTTCTGATGTTTTTAGTTCTTTATATACAGGATCCTAGATTTTAGTCCTCTGAGAAATAGATGGCAAAAATTTTTTCCCATTCTATAGGTTTTCTCCTTGCTCAATTGGTTCCTTTGATGTGCAAAAAAATTTTTTATTTTTATATGATCCCATTTGTTGATTCTTAAAGTTATTTCTTGTGCAACTGGGGTTCTATTCGGAAAGTCCCTGCTTATGCCTATGGCTTCAAGAGTTTTACCTATGTCGTTTCCAGTAGATTGTTTCTATTTTAACATTTGGATCTCTGGCCCATTTTAATCTTAGATTAGTACATGGTGCCAGGTGCAAGTTTACATTCAGTCTTCTGCATGTGGATAGCCAGTTTTCCCAGCACTGCTTGTTAGAGGCTAAATTTTCTCCACCATATATTTTTGGCCCATTGACAAAGATCAGATACTGAATGTTTCTGCAACTTCTGTTCTATTCCACTGATCCACATATCTCTTTTCCTGCTGATATCATGCTGTTTTTGTCACTATAGTTTTGCAATTTGACTTGAAATCTGAGACTATGATATTTTCTGCTTTGTTTTTATTGCCCAGGATTGTTTTTGCTACTCTGGGACTCTTTTTTTTTTTTCCTTATGAACTTTTAAGATGGCTTTCTCTAGTTCGGTGAAGAATGCTGTTGATGTTTTGATTGGGATTGCATTAAATGTATATATCAGTTGTGAAAGTATGGTCATTTTGACAATTTTGGTTCTGTCTATCCAGGAACAAGGGATATCTTTCTACTTTCTGACATCCTTTTCCATGTCCTTTTTCAGAGTACTGTAGTTTTCATTGTAAAGGTCTTTCACTTCCTTAGGTTAATTCCTGAGTATTTCATTTTTCTTGTTGCTATTATGAATGACACTGTTTTCCTAATTTCTTTCTGGGTGAATACTCTGATTTTTGTATGTTGTTTTGTATCCTTCTACATTATTAAATTTGGTTTTAATTCTAAGAGTCTTTTGATGTAAACATTAGGGTCTTCTATGTGGAGGATCATATCACTTGCAAATAATGATAATTTGACTTCTTTCTTTCCTGTAGATATATCCCTTTTATTTCTTTCTCTTTCCTGATTGCTTTGGCTAATGTTTCATCTTGAACAGAAGTAAGAACAGTGGATATCCTTGTCTTGTTTCTGACTTAGGTGGGAAAGCTTTCAGCTTTTCCCCATTTTATATGATGCTGATGGTAGGTTTGTCAGATTCAGGTGTTTTCTCCTATACATATTTTCTTTGGAGTTTTTATCATAAATGGGTGTTGGATTTTATTAAAGGCTTTTTCTTTGTCTATTAAGATGATGGTGTGATTTTCTCCTTGTTTCTGTGTATGTGATGTATTACATTTATTGATTTGCATACACTAAACAATCCTTGTATCCCTGGGATGAAGCCTTCCTGGCCTGAGATATTGATTTATTACATTATTTACCAGTATCTTGCTGAGGATTTTTGCTTCTACATTCATTAAAGAGACTGGCCTGTCATTCTTTTTCAGATGGGTCTTTGTCCAGTTTTGGAGTCACAGTATTGCTACCATCCAATAATAACTTCGGGAGTACTCCTTCTCTTTCAATTTCATTAAAAAGTTTAAAGTTCTTATATGATTCAATGATGTTAGTTTTGTGGGGTTTTTTTTTTTGTCTTTTTGAAACAGGGTCGCACTATGCAGTTCAGGCTGGCCTTGGGCTCACTTTGTAGCCCAGGCTGGTCTCAAACTTGCAAACGATTTTCCTGCCCTCAGCCTCCCAAGTGCTGGGATTACAAGAGTGTATCACCATGCCTGGCAGTTGTTAGATTTTTTATTATTATTTTGATTTCATTGCCTGCCATTGGCTTTTATATCTTTTTAGTTCAGTTTTGATAATTCATATTTATCTAGCAATCTATTCATTTCTTTTGGATTCTCCAATTTGAGATATACAGGTTTTCAAAGTAGTTACTAATAATCTTCTGAGTTTCAGCAGTGTCCATTGCAATTTTACCTTTTCATTTCTAAGTCACATTAATTTTGGTATTTTCTTTTTTGGGGAGAGATTGACTAAGTGTTTGCTAAGAGTCTATTATTTTAAGAACTGACTCTTTGATTCATTGGTTCTTTGTTTTTTAGTATCAATTTCATTAATTTTTGCACTGATCTTTATAATTTGTTTACTAGCTCTGGATTTGGACAGCTCACATTTTTCTGACAATGAAATGCATCATTAGGTTGTTTATTTAGGCTCACTCTTTTTCTGATCTGATCACTCACAGCTATAAACTTCCCTCTTAGCAATGCTTTCCTTGTGTCTCACAGGTTATAGTAGGCTGTAATGGCATTACAGTTAATTCTAGGAATTGTCTACTTCTCCCTTGATTTCTTCAGTGATCTAATGACTATGCAAGAGAATGCTATTTAATTTCCATATGTTTGCGTATTTCTGTGGTTTCTTTTGCCATTAATTTCTAGCTTCACTGCACTGGGATCTAATCATATGAATAAGGTAATTTCTTTTGCACTTACTTAAGCAAGTTTTATGGGCTAGGGCATGGTCTATTTTGGAGAAAGTCCCATGTACTTCCAAGAAGAACATGCATTCTATTGTTGAATGGAATACTCTGCAGTAATCAGGTCCACTTCAAAGGTCTGATTCAACTCCACCATTTCTTTGTTGGTTTTCTATATGCTTGATCTAGTAGTCACAGTGGTATACTGAGGACCCCACTATAGCTGTGTTGATGTTTAGCTGGTCTTTTACGTCCAGCAGTGTTTATTTTATAAAGTTGGGTGTGCTGGTGTTCAGTGCGTGTATGTTTGTAATTGTTATCTCCTCCTATTGAATCTTTCCCTTAATCATCAGTATGTAATGACCCCTTTTGCCTCTTCTGATCAGTTTTGGCTTGATGTTCACTTTGTCCAAAATTGGGATAGTGACTCCTGCTTGGTTTTGGGATCCTGTTACATGGAATATTATTTTCTATACTTTAATTTTTAACCTATGAATTTCTTCTGGGAATAAATTCAGTGTACTATTGAGTTTTGGTTTTTGCTCCACTCTGCCAATCTTTTTTGATTGGGAAATTAAGACCATTCACATTGAGAGTTATTACTGATAGGTATTTGCTTATTCCTATCATTGTATTATTTTCCTGTTGCTGACTTTTTTCCCCCCTCTTCTGGTTAACTGCTTAACCTGCCTGATGTACTCTTTCTGTGAGACTTTCTAGCACTGCTGGTTTCACTGTCTCTTTCTAGGATGCCTTTGAGAATTTTTTAGACTGCTGATTTGTTGATCATCAATTTCTTAAGGTGCTACTTGTCATGGAAAGACTCATTTATCCATCAATTTTGAAAGACAGTTTTGCAAGATGTATCATTCTGGATCTGGAGGTTTTTTTCTTTTATGGCTTAAAACACTTCACTGCAAGCTCTTTTGATCTTTAAGGTTTGTGTTGTGAAGTCTGCTGTAATTCTAATGGATTTACCTTTATAAGTGACTCATTGTTATAATAGCTTTTAAGATTCTGTCTTTCTGTTGAACTTCTGGGATTCTGACTATGACAGGTCATGGAGTTCTTTTAAGACTGTGGCAATTTGGGGTTCTATATGCCTCACTTACCTGTGTGCTAAATTATTACCTCAAATCTGGAAAGTTTCCTGCTATTATTTCTGTAAACAGATTTCTTACATCGTTTGTGCTATCTTCTAATTTTTCACTACTTCTAGTTAATCTTAGATTAGTCTGCTTTGTATTATCTATCAACTGCTGAATCTGTTTGTCATGCTTTCTTGTTGTTCAGGTATCTGAGTATAGAGTATCGAGTACACGGCATCAACCCTACCGGCCAGTTCTGATACTGTGTCTTCACACTGGTCACTTCCGTTGCCTAGCTTTCAGTTTAGTATCTTTCCATGGGCTTCAAATTCTTACTAACCTGATCACGCACATTTTGTAACATTTTGTTTAGTTCAGCTATCTTCTTATTGGTGTCCTCTGTAAACTCATGTTTCATTTATTAAGTCTATTACTGGTTTAATTATATCTTCTGTGAGTTTTCCAAGCACTTTATTTTTTTTATCTCCTCTCTCAACATTTTGAATAATTTAGGTATGCAGCTTTTGAGTTCCTAACTATCAATGCCCCATGGATCAGTGTTGCGGGAGTTGGAGATTTTAGAGGCATTGTGTTGCCTTGTCTAATGTTTCACATGTGCCTGTGTCTGCACGTGAGCACACATGTATGTACATCGGTTGCTTGCAGGTCAATTATGTTCTAAAGAGTTTGTTACCAGTAAGGAGTTTTTTTGGTTAGTGTTTACACTCCGGGCATGGCTAACTACAGGCCTCTGCCTCTGTTCCAAGATCCAACCACCTGCATTAATTTGGCAGGGGAGAGTGAGTGTAATTGGTCCAGCACCCAGCTTTCTGTGAATGAACCACAGTACTGTTAATTACATAAAGATAATCCAAACACTGGCACACAGAGAAAACCAGTTAGTAACAACTGTGCCACCCTGCCAATAGCAAAGAATCAGTAATAATACAGTCAAAGACAAACTGCACAGACATACTATAAGAACCAACAATGTACTACTCTTAACCATTGGCAAGAGACTTACAAATATATATAAGAACAAAGACAAACCAAATATTGACATATAGTAAATATCTACCAAATGCAACAACTGTATCTCCACTAACAATAGAAAATAATTCAATAGTAATAGCATAGAGCTAAAGAAATACCTAAAAATTAATAAGGCTTAATTGTTGTAGTAAAGATTGAAGGAGTGGAAAATAGGAGAATGAAGGTAGTAAAATCTGGAAAATAAAGGAAATGTGAGAAAGAGGAGAGAAAAATGAGATAACGGATCCTAATAAGCAATAAAAGAAATTTACAGGGGGCTGGAGATACAGCTCAGTGGCACAAGCACCTGTCTGGCAAGCACAAGGTCCTGAATTCAATTCCCAGTACAAAAAAGAAAGAAAGAAAGAAAGAAAGAAAGAAAGAAAGAAAGAAAGAAAGAAAGAAAGAAAGAAAGAAAGAAAGAAAGAAAGAAAGAAAGGAAATCAACAGAATTTGATAAAAAAGTAACAGAAAAAAAAACAAGGAAAAGAAAAAAAGGGAAAAAACTCAAACCCTGAAAAACAAATTTTAAAAACTGAGTCCAAAACAACTTCTGTGTTTTTGGATGAGTGATTTCCAGGCTCTGCACCCTTGGAGTCCAGCAGAAATGGAGAAGAGATGAGTTTTGTTTTCATATTCCTGCTTTTGCATGTGAATGCTGACTCCTACCATTTCACGTGTGAATGCTCAATCTTGCCCCCTTCTCACTGGGCACAGTCCCTCAGTGGTGTCTTCCTACGGCTGTAGTCACTCTGGCAACTCCCACTTTCCATGCACCTCTGTGCACCCCGTCATGGTTTTCTTTGCTTCGTTTTATGGTCTACGGGTTTGTGAAGTGCCCCACCGCTCCAGAGGCTGCTCTGTCCACACAATCATTCATGCCTAGCCATATCCTTGTTCACACTGGGAGAAGCAGAAGGCAATCAGATCGCTGAGTTCTGTGCTGATGCAGGCAATGAAGGTAGTGAGGGTGGATGGGGACTATCACGCAGACTGTTGGAATTAATGCCAGTATTTTAATGCTAGACTCAGCCCTCTATGGAAGCCACACACATCCAGCTCGGCTTCTCAACATGGAAGGCAGGGCCCCCAAGTCCTTCCCGACCTGAGCTGAAACTTCCTGCTCCCTCTCCACAGCTGTCTCTTGTAGTTGTCTCCCACCTAGTCACCTCAGTAGGATGACACTCTGGGTCACAGTTTTCCTGTAACTATTCTGTGGTTCACCTACCTTATTTCTGAGGGGATATTTTTGCTTCTTAGTAACTGTGGTCAGAAATCCCAACTACAACCTTAAACTAGCTTTTACACCACCACTGTAGTTGTTCACCAACCGGAGCTTGCCAGTGCCCACAAACAACCTGCCCAACAAAAATTCCACCTGACTCATGTTCCTCAGCATACCAGCTGCCACTCAGCCCATACATATGTGTCCCAGACTGCAATCCCGTTCTTGGTTCTCAAATTAAATTTTCTTTATTGGAGATTGTTCTCCATATTTCTGTTTGACATTAACAGATGGGTTTATTATTTACTAAACTTACCACATACCTCTGTTCATTTTTTTTTTTTGGTGATATCAGGCATTCAATCCAGGGATGATCTACCACTAAATTTCCAGCTCTTTTTATTTTGAGACAAGCTCTTGCGAAAGTGCCAGGAGGTATTCAAACTTGGCTATCCTCCTGCCTCAGTTTCCCAAGTGCTGGGGTTACCTGTGTACACACCAACTCTCCCTTAGATTTTTAGAGGGAAAATATCAAACAGAAAGAGGCATAAAACTGTAATTTTAAAAAATAGGAAAGACAAAATAATATAATACTATAATATTTCTTTGGTATGTTTTATATGCAACTACCCTTTTACAATTAAAAAAGAATCACAATTATTTCCCTGAAAACTGCTGTTAGTAACTAGCTTTTACTAATATCCAAGATAAATTTATTTATCCCTTAATAAACAAGAATGGTAATTCCTAAGACAATATTAATATACTTTTATGTAGTATTAATCTCATGCTAATCCAAGCTCAATTTTCACTGCAGGCATTCCCGTACAGTTGACTGAACTGCTCTTGTTTGTCTCCCTTCTCTATGGACTTGACCTTCGTAGTTCTTTCTTTAAAGATATACTAAGATGCTGGCTCCTCCAGAGAGCATCCCAGGATTCTGAGGTTGGGTAAGATGTCCTAGCCACATGCTCTCCTTGTGTCTTAACATGCTGTTTTCACAGGACTGAACACAATAGATCAAAACAGCCGTTTACCTGCCTGCTTGCCCCTGAGATGCTTTACAATGGCAGAGACTCAGAGGTACATCCCAAGTTCCCTTCCTAACGCCTTTCACAGTACCTGGAATACAGCAGTACAGTATTCATTTCAGGAATTATGAATGACTTTTATTCTTTAAAAACTTACAATATATGCTCAAAATTTCTCATTCAACTGAGCGTGGTGGCACAGGCTTCTAATCCCAGCATTCTAGGAGCTAAGGCAAGATGATCGCAAGTTCAAGCCCAGCCTGGGCAACTCTGATGTAGCAAGACTCTGCCTCAAAATAAAATAAAAAATAGGCTGAGGAAGCAGGTCAGGGAAAAGGTCCTGGACTCAATCTCCTGAACCAAAAATAAATTTATATTCAGACATTTCATTTATAAATCCTAACCCAAGTAAGAAACATAATCCAATGGTTGCAGGAAAGCAAGTTAGGAAGAATCTACAGCAAATGACCAGCCCGAGCAGCATTATCTGGTGAAATAGTCACCACTGGCTGTGGCTTGTCTCCACTTTTAGAGATCCAGTATCATTTCTCTCAGGGATCATGAGACCCAGAAAAAATTAAATTTAGGCATAGAAGTGATCAACCCATCTTGTAGGTCCTATTATACAGTAACCAAATTCAAATGGGAGACGATATAACTTTTAAAATTTACGCTGGAAAAAAATAGTTTTAGGGTACTGGAAATGTTAAAAGAATGTCAAATTGAGGACACAGACCTTCCTCATAGTAGAGTACCTGAAAAGCTGCAGTAGTAATTATGAGACTGTTCCTGAGCAAAATCCTAGAAAACAGCGGCAAGGAACTGCTATACCAGATGTCAAGAACTATCTTAAAACTAAAACAATTAAAACTGACGTCTGCACAAAGACAAGCAGGCCGGAAATATACACATGCACACACAGATCCTGAGCTGTGACAGTGACAGCTGCACTATAGCAAGGTGGGGCAGGAGCAACCAGCTCTCAGTACACCAAACTCAAAAATCAGGAAAGTACAATTTACAAACCAATTCCAGATGAATTACAGATCTAAATGTGAAACACTTTCACCAACAAATATTTTAGAAAAAACACAAAACTTTTCTTCATGATGTCAGGATAAATAAGGATTTCTTATCAACTAACACACAAAAAAGCACAAGCCAAAATATGAGTAAGTTTGACTACACTGCAGAGTACGATGGGGCCTGCCTGTAATCTTAATACTCTGGGAGGCTGAGGCAGGAGGATTACAAGTTTGAGCCTAGCTTGGGCAACTTAGCAATTGGTAGAGACCTGGTCTCACAAAGGACGGGATAACAGCTTAGTGTAAAGGTTCTGGCTTCGGTGGAACCCAGAACTCAAGTGGCTGCATGTTTAAAACAATGGCTAGAGACTTCTAGGCATCACTTAGTAGACAGGTGGGGGTCTGAAACTGAAGTTTTAAAAGCTAGTAATTGGACGTCCATGTAAAACCTGAAAATTAGTTATTCTTATCTTGGTGTCCTCAGTCTTGGAGACAGGCTAGGTCAATTTAGGGCCAACAAACCTCATTATGCCAAATTTCCCTAAATCATTAACATACCTATATCCAGAGTTTTAAGGTCATGAAGGACACAAAATGATCAAGTTTTGCTTGACCTTTGCTTGAAGGTCAAGTTTTGCTTCTGTTAGTTACCGGTGGGGGATCTAGAGGCCTAAGTGAAGACTCACGGATCTAGCAATAAACACTCTTACATCCCTGAATGTCTCAGCAAAAAAACACAATAAGGAACGGAGCAGGGGCCCAGGGACCTGTGTGTCCCCTGTGCCCGGGCAGTCTCTGTGTCAGACGCCTCCATCAGAACCAGGCACCTGCCCCGAAGCTCCCAGCACCTACTCGCGCTGCGCGGCGTGGCTCTCCGAGCTCCACAGAGCTCTCTCCTGCTGCCTCTCTGCAGGCTCACTGTCTGCCAGCAGGCTTCTCCAATATCCACCCAGTCGTGTGCGCCTGGCAGTTCCCTGGCAGCTGGCCTGGCATTTTCCCAGACGTGAAAGAGCTCTCTCTCCTACCTCTTCTGAGGCTTTGCTCACACATGTACCCTCCTACTGAGAACAGGCCTGCCTTATTTAAAAATGCAACCCATTACCAACCATGTCTTTCCCGTCCCCCAATCTTTCCATATCAATTATCTTCTTCTAAGATATCAGTTATTTATTTGTTTGTAGTTTGTTACCTGCCTTCTCCTACTAGAATGTAAGCTTCAAAAAGAAAGCCTTCCAACCATCGGATCTGCGACAATAAAGGCTTATTTTTACTTTCCACTGAGATCTAGGATGGACTGACATGCAGCATTATTGCAGCAATAGCTGACCTCTATAATTATGAATATAAATATAAAAATTAACATTAAAAACTAGTCTGATGACTTCATGGAGAAATACATCATGACAAAATTTCCCTCCAAGATTCAAAAAATTACATAATAGTAGAAAATCAGATGTCGCAAGTCATCACAAAAACCAATTAAAGGGGAGAAAGACAGTGGCCTAAGTGCCTGCCTGGCAAACGCAAGGTTGTAAGTCTGATCCCGGTACCAAAAAAAACAAAAACCCAACAAGGAGAGAAGACAGTCTGTAAACAAAGGTAACACACTTCAAGCACTGTCTATAACTTTTTTAAATGTTTAGTAAATTTGGAGTGAAAGTAAATTTCTCAGTTTCATCCAGACCGTTGACCTTGACAGGTGTGGTGATGGGCAGCTATGGCCTCAGCTACTTGGGAGGCTGAAGCAGGAGGATGACTGAGTCTCCATGTTTGTAACCAGTTTGAGCACCACACTAAGAACTAGTAGAAAAAATACTGACTAAAGATATATAACAAATGATACTAGTAAGAATATATAACAACTCAACAGCATTCACTTTACAGTCAAAAATGCAGAAAAACTTTGCTATCACTGTCTGCTGTCAGCAATGAAGTGGAGGTCTTAGGCTGTCTCCAATTAAAAACATTCCATCTCTAGTCTGCATGAGTCTCAGTAAAAACAAGAGTCCTTTATTATTCTAACAATAAGGCTTCATTCTTTGGAAACTTAGTTTGAAATTTTGCTTTAAAGAAAATACAACTTAGTCTGAAATTTTGCTTTAAATCACAATAGGATGAACACTATGAAACACTCTATTAGAGGTGGTTCTAAAAGACAGCATAAAATAGCCATAAAGAAAGTGGGATGAAATAATACAAAAGCAGCAATGAGTTGATTAGATAAAAGAAATAAAAGAATCTGAGAACTTTTTCTTACATTTCTCTGTGTGCTTTTATGTGTATGGAAAGGGGACTAAAGTAATATAGACAAATCTTTAACAGGTCTGATAATAATTAAAACAAAACTAACAGTCATCCAGGTTGATTCCATATCAAGCTCTATGATGAGTACTTTATGTGTATTATTTTATCAGTTTCATAAAAACCCCTCTACCTTTACAGAAAAGGAAACTGAAATAATGCAATTAAATAATTTGTCCAAGTTTACAAAAGTGTATTGTGGTAAAGTCAGATTTAAAGAAAAATTCTCAGCTTCTCTAAGCCTACCTACTATTTTTTAATCCTAATACAAACTGTTAGCTATATTGACTCTACTGTAGCAACTCATACATTGTAAAATTTTAGATTTTAGGCTTTATTAATTTTATTGGCACAATTTAGGTATACATAATGACCACATTCTTCATAGGAATTTGTACCCATACATAATATACCCTGGTTCCTCTTTTTTTTAATCCCCTCCCCTCCCTTCAACTCTCTTTCTCCTTATTTACAAAGCTTTGTTTCCATTTTATCCTTCTTTTATTTTTTTCTTTCCTTTCTTTTCTCCTCACTCCTCCCTAGTTCCCCGTTCTTCTGAACAATTTTTTCCTATTTCATGGCACCTACTATACACTTTAGTCCTTATCTACCCTCTGGTTCTTCATACCAAAGAAACAACTGATAAATACAGAATAATATACAAATCCTCCTTACTTACATCTTGATAAATCCATCATAAGCTGAAAATATTCTCACCTGAAAAGTATTTACTCTCCCTCTGGTGGTAGCCAAGAGGAGAACCAGAGAACGGCCCCGAGATCCTGCCTCAGCCATGGTGGAACCCAGCAGCCTGCACAAAAAGGCAGTTCGCCCGCCCTCTTGGTAAGCGCCTTCCTCTGGGGTGAGCCAGGAGGAGACCCAGTAGTGTCTCTTGAGCCTACCGGTGCGCAGGCTTTGAATCAAACATCCCAACACCACCCCCACCTTAGCAACTGGGGACGGAGGTCTGAGCATCTCTTGACAGGATGACTGTATGCAACATAGCAAATATGGGGGGTCTCCTCTATCTTCTCTTTGAAAGCAAGTGTTGTTTTCAGTTTTGTTTTCATTATGATTACTTGCTTTACTCTATCCAATATTCTCTTTTGATTGATTTTATAATATTCTGCCTTTGGTTTGATTTTGCTATACTTAATTGACTAGACAACTATTGTGAAGATAATGAGATATACTATGGAACCTATTACTGTTATCCCGGTAACCTGCTGTGAAGTTCTGTACCCAAGTCACTGCACTGTCTCAATTGGTTTTGTTCTGTCTTGTTCTGTTGTATTTCTACTACTTTCAAAATAAAAAAGTATTTACTATAACTAACCTATGAATGTGGCACCACAGCTTAGCAACACAGCATGCTGTATGGGGCAGGAGTCCCCAGCCCCAGACATGAACTAGTACAAGTCTTGGCTTGCTGAGAACTGGGGCTGAAAGGAAGCCAGTTTCACCTCTACTTCCTTATATCACCTGCTGAGCCCCAGCTCCTGTCAGTTCAGCAGTGCCAAGGGTCTCTAGGATGGAGAACTCTACTGTGAACTATGTGTAGGAGGGAACTAGGGTACGTGTTCCTTATGAAAATCTAATGCTTGATCATCTGGATAGAGCCAAGGCAGTGATGCTAGCACTGGGGAGAAGCAGAGATGTTTGACTGCAAAGAAACCATAGTAAATCAGTTGCTTGCAGACACAAAATCCTATCAGTGAGTGGCAAGTGACCAGTTGCAAGTGGCTGCAGGCTTTACAGTCACAAGTGAATGATGTACTTTTATCCTTCCCTGGCACCTAATGACAGCCTTTTAGTCAGGATCTGACATACTTATTATGGTCTATGTGTGTCTTGCCCACTATTTTATCATTTCTGTGTCTCTTTCCCACATTGTGTGCTGTCTCAGTCAGTTTTGGTAGCCCACAAGCTAACTCTAGCCAAAATTAGTACAAAATAAACAATACTGGAGCTTCTCTGATGCAAGGTAAGACCCAAAGATGAGACAGCAGAAGACTCTTCAGGCTTCCACGGAAAAAAAGCTGCTTTTAAAAGAAAATACCAACAGTCTTACTAAAATTACAGATTCACTGCAACAGGTAATACACATTTTCTAAGCATGCTTTGTATAATACAGTATAACCAGCTACCCAATGGATGAACCTTCAAACCAGCTCTCCATACAACCTTCAAAACTGCTTTGCCACAAGGAGAAAAGTACTCTGTGTTAAAAGGAAAGCATCTGAGGTTTTTCAAAAGAAAAAAAAACAGAAGCAATTATTAAAAGTCATCACTTCATCAAACGGCTCCATGAAGATGGCACTGTTCTCAGTGGCCATCCCCACTGCTAAACTAAGAAGCCCTTTACTATTGGAGAAGAGTTGATCCTGCCTGTTTCTAAGGACATCTGTCTCAAACTTTTAAGAGAAGCTGCAGCTCCAGAGGTGGCACATGTTCCTCTTGGATAGTTCCATAAGGAGACGGACTGAGGACATAGCAGGGGATATCAAGGCACAACTTTTAAAATTAATGAGTCACTGTGTTGGGCAATTGAGATGGACATGACCACTGATGTTGACAACCAGACAACAACACTCACATTTGTGCAATGTATTTCTCAGAAGGCTATGCGTGCATGTATGTTTTCTGGACATCTGTTGCCAACCAACACAAAAGCTGCAAAGTTTTTCAAGTCTTTGCATGATTACATATCAGGAAACTAAACTGCATGTTTTGTGTTGGTATACACAAAGACACAGTAGCTACCATGACATGATGGATGTCTGGCTCTACTCCTTAGGTCAGAGGGGCTGCTTACACATGTGAGTCTATGAGCTATGTCATCCACAGAGAAACGCTGGCTGCCAAAAAACTGTCACCTGAATCTAACATTTTACAGGACATGATTAAAGCTGTCAATCATATTGAAGTGCAGGCCTTTAACTCAAATCTGTGCAGCTCTGTGGGGAGAGAGACACACAGCACATGTCTTCTCTACACACAGAAATGAGGTGGCTTTCAAAAGCAGTATCGCTGACCAGCGTTTCTGAGTTATGAGAGCTGCTCAAGAGATTTATAAAAAGTCACAACTAGCAGCACCTTCCAGTGACATAAGATGAGCTGCAAAACTTGCTCACTCACATAACTTCAGGGAAAAATAACAGCCATGTTCAACTCTGTAGATAAAGTGACGGCATCTGCAAATTGCAATTATGCAGGCAGTAAGTGAACACTGGGATTTAGCACATGTTTCAAACATGAAAAGAGATTCTGAAAGACACCGAGGCAGGGCCTTCTGTCTCCTAGCTGGTGCATGATCACCTATCTCAGCTTTCAAAAGTTTAAGTTATTAAGATTTCTGGGAAGATGATGTTGCAGTAAGCAGCAACCAATCAGCCTCTCTGAGATTCAGAATCCAGACACTGGAATATAACAACCTAGTGGGGGAGGAGAAAGGAGGATCCCTGGGGCCCAAGAAGGACTAGAAGGGAAAACTGCAGCTTACACTAGGTGAAGAGACAGACCTCAAAGCACAAAAAGGAGGCGCCAAACTGCACTCTTACTACTGACTCCCGGCTCACAGCACGAGACAGGTGGCCAAATCTACACACATAGTGAAGGTGGGGGACCCCAGAAGCCTCCACAGACAAACACAGCAGTGGAATGAAACAGTGGATGCTGTGAACAACAGCTGGTGAGTGACTCCAGCCCAAGTGCCTGCTTGGCCAGACACCATTTTAGGGGGCATCTAGCTGAACCCAGGAGTCAGAGTGAGAGTCAGCTTCCTCTCAGGGCTCCCAGTGACTGGGTGAGGCACAATCTTAGGGGACATCCAAGGTTGGAGTGCCAAACTCAGACATCCAGAATGTTGTAGGTTGAGCAACGCAGGCCCAAATCACCTACAAAACAGCCCATCGGAATCACAGCAGACTTCCCAACACAAACCCTGACATCAAAAAGAGCTTGGAGTGAAGTATTTCAAGTCCTAAAAGAAAACAAACTCCAACCCAGATTGATGTGTCCACAAATGTATCTTTCAAAATTGATGTAAAGCAAAACTCACAGAGAAACAGCCTTTTTCTTCCTCTGAAAAATGTTCCCAGCTCAGGCAAGAAACTCCTCCGGCAACCTGTTCCTTCGGATTGCAGACTTGCTTTTTCTCATTGATAAGGGAGATGGTCCAGGCAAATCCATCAGGGGAATTGCCTCTGTTATAGAGGCAATAATGGGTACCAACACAAATAAAACTAACAAATGGGGTATAAACAAGCTTCACAGCAGTCTAACACCCTTGGATGCACAGGATGTGTTTCTTTCAAGGCTAAGATTGGGTTAGCTGCTAGGATGATTAAATCTTTGTTTCACTTCTGTACTCTACTTGCTTGATATCACTAATTGTATTAAAAAGAGACCTCTCTTTGGTTCTGGCCACAACCTAGTTCTGAGCATTTCTAATGGGTGGGATGGCGTACCATTAAAGTCCTCCTGAAAAGTCCCCTCCTGGTCTCTCCAGTTTCTTGGAAATCCCACAACAAAAATTCATGATCACCAAAAATGCACAAGAGGAAGTTCTGAAGATATCATAGAAAGAGACAACGAAGACAATTCCAAGAATCCCAAGAGAAAGAATCCACCAGGCAACCCAAACAGTTAACTAGAAGGGAGGAAAAAGGAAAACAACAACAAAATGCTATAATGACAAGGGTAAGTCGATCCCTATCAGTTATAACCATCAATGTGAATGGTCTCAATTTATCAATCAAAAGAAACAGACTGGCAGAATGGATCAAGATACAAGATCCAACACTTTGCTGCATACAAGAAACACTTTTCACTCAAAAAAGAAAGTCATAGACTAAAAGTCAGGGTACCCTATTCTATTTACATGCAAGGTGGACTTCAAGCCAAGACAGATCAGAAGAGACAAAGAAGGTCACTACATACTTGTCAAGGGAAGAATTCAATGGGAAGAGGTAATAATCACAAACACACACCCACCAAATACCAGCATACCTAACTATATTTAAAAAAACACTAACAGATATGAAAAATCAGATAAGAACAATTGAAATAGAGGACCTCAACAACCTGTCACAAACAGATCAACTAGACAAAAAACAAATCAACAATCTGACCTGAACCAGATCCTGAAGAAATAGGCCTTAGCAGGTATCTACAAAGTGCTCCGCCTGACAAAACCAGAATCATATTCTCAGCATCGCATGAGGCCCTTCTCTATGGCTGGCAGGAATCTAAGCTGGAATGACCACTCCGGAAAGAATCGCGGGGTTCCTCAACAACTGAAACTAGGTGTTTCAAGTGACCCAGCTATTCCCCTTCCAGGTATCTTCCTGAAAGAGTTAAAAAGCAGCATATCACAGTGATATTCCACATGTCCATGCTTATGGTAACACAATTTATAATAGCTGAATCTTGGCAACAACCCACATGCCCATCAACAGATGAATGGATAAAGAAAATGTGGTATGTACATACAATTCAGTACTATTCTGCCACAAAGGATAAACCTGAGACATTTTTAGGCAACTGGATGCACCTAAAGACCATAAATCTAAGTGAAACTAATCAGACACAAAAATTAAAATACAGCATTATTTCTCTTGTGTGAGGAACCCAAAGGGTAAACAAGGAGCAAACTGGAGGGAAGATACTGGGAAGTAGGAAGGGGAATGGGGGTGGGGTTTAAAAAGAAAAGAAAATGGAAGGAAAAATGGAATAAAACGCTTCTGTAAATGAGGAGGCGAAGAAGGGTTGAAGGAAGGAGAGGGAAATGGAGTAAGCAGAATTAAGATCTATTATGTACAGTACAAATTCCCTATATGAATGCTATCATTATATACAGCAAATATGTGCTAGTAAGAAAAATAAGTAAGAAAAAATGAGCAAAGAGGAGGGAGGAGAGGGAAAGGGATGAGTAAAGAAATTAAGATGTGTTATATACATATACCAACTCTACACAAAGCACGTAAACATTAGGTACTGCAAACATTTCCTAATTAAAATTTTTTTAATTAGGAAATTTTTGCTTTGCAAATGCCCATCAACCACAGAATGGATGAAAAAGATGTGGTATTTTTATGCAATGGAATATTACTAAGCTATAAAAAAGATGATCTTGAGGCTTTTATAGGTAAATGGAGGCAACTTGAGACTATACTCAAAAGTGAAATAAATCAGACTCACATTTGTATACATCATATTGTCTCCCTAGTGTAAAAAATAAATAAAAAACTGAAAGAGTAATAAGATCCAAAATGTGCAACAGATATTGTAATAATGAAAGGGAAAGTGTTCAAAAGGAAAGAACAAGTTGTAGGTATACATATGTAACTGTATGTATGTGTGCAAGATAAATAACCATACTACTAATTCTGTTAGTTCATCAAAAAGAATACTTTGTGCTGTCGTTTGATTATTCATTTTTATGCTTCAATTTTGTAACGAACAATTACTTCTAAAATAACAATATATAATACATTGGTGTTGATTTTTTACTGTTTTTTTTAAATTCTGTATTATTTCTATCCTTTTTTCTGTTTTGCTTTTTAAAAATAAAAAAATCTTTACTATTTTAATTGAGAAATCATATTTTATATGAAAATGATACAACAGCTTTGGAGCTTCATGGTACCACTATGTGACAGTTTTCAAATGGGCAACAGGTTAGAAACCAATGCATCGTAGAACAAATAAAATCCAATTTTTTGCATGGTATAATAAAAAAAACTGAAAAGCTATCCAATGTCACAGTCATTGGAGAAATGCAATGTAAAACAATGACAAATAACAATGTAACTCAATTTAGCAAAGCTTTTTTAAACAGGAAGGAAGAGGAAACAAGGCCTAGGATGGTTCAGTTTTTGTTGTTTTTGTTACGTTTGGTTTGATTTTTTTAGTTTTTTGAGACAGGGTCTTGCTACGTATTTCAGGCTGGCCTTAAAACTTACTTAGGTAGTCCAAATTGACCTTGAACTCACAGCAATCCTGTCTCAGCCTCCCAAGTGCTAGGATTACAAGCATGTGCTACCATGCCCAGCAAAAGCCTAGAATGTGATTATAAATGTAAACTACCATAAATTAAATGCATGTAAGAAGGATGATATTCTTTGATCCAGCTGGTCTATTTCCTGGGATTTTTTTGTAGCTATAGAGACTTTTCTAAGTATTGAGAACAATTAAAGCATTTTAAATATTTTGTACTCACTGCAACACTATTAGTAACAGTATATTTATATATTAAAAACTTCAGGAATGGCAGAGAAGAGAAAAAACTCCTTTAATACCATATTGTCAGTAAACATCAGGTAAGTAATAAAATGAAAAATGGCAAAACAGCATCAGGATATATTCATAATCTAATAATAGGTAAGTAAAAAACACAAAACGATCTGTAGACTGATTGCTGCTGTATACATGTACAGAAAATAGTTCATACAGCAATGTTCTAAAAGCTCATCTGTGAGACATGGGATTACACGAATCACACATGTCATAACACTTCTCAGCATGTTAAGTTTTTTATAAAGAATAAGGATCTCACCAACAGGCAACTTTTGCTTCATTAAAACAACACAAAGTGCTTCAGAAATAACCGTCAGCAGGCAAGAGATGCAGAGCAAGGGCCAGGACGCCCGCGCTGCCTGAGCCGGTGACGCGTGGGACGGCAAGGCTGGCTCTGCCACCCCACTCCCACAGCCCTCTCTGTCCACCATGGGAGTGGGATGGCCAGAGCCCCCTGAAGAGCTATAGCACCACTTCCAAATCCCAAGCCTATCCGGGAAACGTTTTACAGAACATACAAAAACACAGAGGGCAGGGGCAAGAAAAATGAACACCATTTACAATACATCTGAGGTTCCACAAGGTATAATTAACTTTAAATAACATATCAAAACTAGGATGAAACAAAAGAAATAAAAAGCAGATAGGGATGATTCAAAGTTTTGACTTATTTATTAAAACTGGCTGATACACTAAATCTATATTGCATATACTCTGAAATAAGCAAATTATATACTTTTTATATGGCTCTAATATGACCCTCCCCCACCAAAAAATCAAGACACTGACATAGTTGAATATAAAAAGACACCACAAGTTAAAATAAAAATATAAACACATTTTAGTGTGTAAATAAAAATTGTACCTTGGCTATGTAAGGAAATAAGATGCCAGGATCAAATTTGCTCAATATAAACACACAGTGCAAATCGTACGTCATTTACTAAACAGATTTTCATAGTAGCCATTAGATGGCACCATATATCTACTAGTTAACATAACTATATCAAATCTTTTTCCTCTACATGCTTAAAACATGTTTAACTTTTAACGAAATATAAAATACTTTATCTTTTACTGTTTTTAAAATTTAGGTTCCAAAGTGAAGGAGGACATAAAAAACTAAATTTGCATCACAATTTCTGGAATGTTAAAATGCCATCTCAAAAATCAATTGGTCAAAAGTTAAAATAGGATACCTTTCCTTAAACTGAATTTAAGATTAAATTTCTACCTAAACAAAAGTTCAAAACTTTTCATTCCTACACCTAGAGTGTCCAACTTCTAATTCTTCTTAATGATCAAATTTCTATCTTTTCCTCTCAGCTGAATTCCACACCATTCACTAATTCACAACTCTCACTTCCTGTATAGTTTCCCAGTCCCTACTCTGAAATCTCTGCTCCAGATTTTTGTACAGTCTATTTAAATACCAAAATGACCCCATTCTGATAATCACTTTTTTCCATTTCCAATTAAGATAAGAGTAACAAGGATCAGACTTAGCTTACCACACCTAACAACACTTAAAAAAAAAAACAAGACAAAATACGCAGGATGGCCCCAATCAAAACATTAGGCACAAGAAATTCAGAAAAAACTTAAGATGTGCCATACAGTCATGATTTTTCAAGTTTATCGTTTAGAGAAAATGGGGAGTCTGCTTACTGTACAAAGAGGGTCACCCAGAGCCCAGTGTCTGCCAGAGCTGAGGCACAAAACCTCAGTATAACAGGATAGAACCCAAGCAGCAGCAGAGTATGGATAACAAGACGCTGCACGGCTATCTGTACAGAGTCACTCATGATAAATAGTGGGATATGCCTTGACAGATAAATGCAAGAAGACGGTCAAAAACTGGAAAAGAGCTGCCTAAGATTAGAAGGAACTGCAACCAAATCTCACACAGCAAGAAAAAGTGCATTCCCGTTATGTACAAGTTTTTAACTCTTAACTTTATGGACACTGGCTAGAGTACTACAAAGGATCTTGCCTCAGAAAATTAATTGCAGGTTATGTGTTAGCTTTCCATCACTGTGACAAAATATCTGAGATAATCAACTTAAAAGAAAGAGGTTTTCCTTTGGCTCACAATTTCACTGGATGCCATCCACAGTCACTTGATTCTGCTGTTTGGGTCCACAGTGGCAGGATTTATGGCAGAAGATCTCTGTTCACTTCACATGAGCTGGGAGACAGGGAAAGGAAGCAGCCAAGGTCCTTCTATCCCCTCCAAGGTCATGACTTCAAGGCCTAACATCCTTTCACTAGGGCCCATTTCTTAAAGGTTCTACCACCTCAAAAAGCATCACATGCTGGTGATCAGCAGGATACACACATGCCTTTAGAGCACATTTCATATCCAACATAAAAGGCTATACACAGGGCTCATTCCTTCCAGCAAAGCTTAAAAATAAGACCAAAGGGCCCTACCTAAGAACCACTGAAAAGTCAATCTACATTATCTAGCACTTAATAAGGTAAATGTCACTATGTTAAATGAAAATTACCAGGCATGCAAAGCAAAAATAAGTAAATGGGAAGATCAATCAAAACTGACTCAGAAAATGTTAACACTAGTAGACAAGAACACTAACAAGTATAATGTATTCTACAGGTTCAAAAATCTGGGGGCAAGACTGAGTGTGTTAAGACACATGGAAGCCAGGAAGATAACAGGGCAATAAGCAGCAGAGAAAACGGCCCCTCTGAGAGTCCCATCCAGAGGCTGGAACACAGTATCATGGGGAAGGTGAGAAGGAAGATCCCCTGGACCCAGGAAGAATCTGAAATGCAAACCAAAGCCCACAGAGTGTGTGAAAAGAAAATCTTCAATGAAGAAGAAGGCGGTAGCCGGTGGCGCCTTCTCCCTGAGAGGGAAATCACTGCACCAGAGGAGCTGTTAGAACCTGCGAATGCACTGTCTGTGACAGTGACGGCTGGCGACCCCGAGGCCTCTGCAGAGATGCAGCAATGGAGGGGAGCAGAGCATATGGAGGACTGGACTGGCTGGCAGGGAGTGCAGAGGGTTTAGTCCTCTGCATGGAGAGAGTGATTAGCCGGGAACCATTTTGAAGATGGTCAGACAAGTCCAGAATGCAGAACAGCTGCTGACTCCTCTACCAGCTCCTAGCTGAGTGCAGACCCACAGAAACTGCTTGGACTGCGGCAAGCCCAATGAGTCCGGTCTCAGGCAAGGCCTGCTAAGGTTATGTACTACTCCAGCATAAAGCAACTACTGGCTTGCTGGGATACAGTGGAACGATTCAGGACTCTATCTCCACAGGCTGTCTCCAAGGGAAACCAGAGAGAATCCTGGAAGGGAACTGTTTGTTTTTGCTTTTCCTTTTCTTTTTTTTCTCTTCTCTTTCTCTTTTGTTTGTATATGAATGTGAACATAATTCCCAGCCTCTGTGTGGGTGTGGTTCTGTTCTGTTCTTCTTTTTATCTTTTTTACCTCTCTTCTCCTTCAGTCTTCTGCACCAGTTTCCCTAAGTTGGCATGACCCTCTTTGTCCAACTTTACTTCTAATCTCTTTCTCTTCTTCCACTTCTTTATTTTCTCCTCAATCCATTTTAAATTTTACCCCCGAGGGGCAAAACTGACACATTAAGGACTTACAACTGCATATAATTTTCTAGTTTGTTTTCCATTTTGTTATATAATCACCAATCTAGTCCATACGGTTAAAAGTTGCAAATTAAGGGTTAGCTCAGTTTGTTGTTTTCTAGGTTGTGTTTGATATTATGGATACCACTATAGCCAAAATTGGCATAACTGTTCCAAACAGCTGTTGGTCCTGGTAATCTACGACTAAGATTAAGTGTTACAGAAAATACAGGGGCAAAGTGCCAAAGAATCAGGGACTGGGCCAAATAAGCAACAACTTCTCATCTCCAACAAACTAAACAGGTAAGACCTTCCAACAGACTCAAAACCCAAAAACCAGTTATACCTGGAAGATACCTCAGAGAAGTAATCATCACCTAAGGTTTCTAAATACTAGCAATAAAGTAACCCACCATAGGCAACTTACAAGCATCACCTCGGGAATTAAACTAAAAAAATAGAGAAAGTAAAATGAGAAGACACTTAGGCAAAATGCAACCACAGCCATACAGTTCACCAAAAGCAAATCCAGGGAGCTAAGAGCTGGGACAATCTGAAAGCCTCCCACCAGGCCTCTCGGAAGAGGAAACGACAAAGCAATTGAATGTGACTCTGAAAAAAATGAAATCAGAAATAATCTCTCAAACAACCACAGAGATTACCAAAAGACACACCATGTTTAGCAACATTAGAGCAGACACAGACAAAAAAAAAATAGACAAGTTAAAGCAAATTATGGAACCTCAGCAGAGGAAAGAAATGGAATCCATAAAGCAGATTCAAGCAGATGTCCAGGAGAATAAAAACTCCACTGCAAATGTTTGAAGCAGATTAGGCCAATGCGAGGACAGGATCTCAGATACTGAGGACAGGCTTGCAGTTAGTGATCAGGAAAAGAAAGATTTCTCAAAACTAGCAAGGGCCTATGAGAAATCAATCCAGAAGCTGCTAGATGAGACAAAGAAGAATAAGTTAAGATTAACTGGATCAAGGAACATGCAGGAGATACCACAAATAACATTTTAAAAATGTTCACAGACATCATTACAGAAAATCTTCCTGGCAGAGAAAAGGAGCTTGATATACTGATAAACAAACCATATAGGACTCCAATTAGAATGACCCAAAAAAAAAAAAATCTACAGCTAGGCACACCATAGTCAAGATTCCAGAAATTCAACACAAGAATAGAATCCTAAAAGCTGTTAGAGAAAAGAAATAATTCATCTATAAAGGAAAGCCCATCAGAATCACAGCTGACTTTTCAGCACAAGCTCTCAAGTCAAGGAGAACTTGGAGTAAAGTACTCCAAGTTCTAAAGGAAAACAACTTTCAACCCAGACTTATGCACCCCATAAAACTATCTTTCAAAATTGGTGAAGTAAGATACTTTCATCACAAAGAACATCTGAAGAAATTTCTGACCACCAAACCAGCACGCCAAAATGTTCTAGAAAGAGATAACAAAGACTACAGCTCCATGAACCCCAACAGAAGAAAACCAGGGAAGGCAAACAATTAGAGGGAAGAGGAAAAAGGCAGGGAGCCAACAAAAGGAAAATAACATGACAAGGATAAATCAATGCATATCAGTTATAACTATCAATGTTAATAGTCTCAATCACCAGGCAAGAGAAACAGACTGGCAAAATGGATCAAGAAGAAAGGTCCAACAATATCCTGCATACAAGAAACACATTTAATTCAAAAAGAAATTCACAGACTGAAAGTCAAAGGATGCAAAACAATACTCAATGCAACAGGAACCTGGACAAAAACAAGAGTAGCTATTCTCTTTGCAGACAAAGTTAATTTCAACCTATGACTGATTAACACAGACAAAAAAGATCACTATATCATCCTTGTAAAGGGAACAATCCAAAAGAAAGATAGCAATCGTAAATATATATGCAAAAAATACCAGTGCACCCAACTATATAAAACAATTACTAACAGACATGAAAAATCAAATGAGCCCTAACACAATTGTTCTGGGAAACCTAAACACCCCAACTGTTGAAAAAGACAAATCAACTAGACAAAGAAATCAATAATGAAATATTAGAACTAAATCAAACTTTTGACCAAATGGACTTAGTAGATGTTTACAGACTATTCTGCCCCACAACATCAGAACACACATTCTTCTCAGAGAACATTCTCCAAAATAGACCATTACCTGGCTTGTAGAACATCGTTAAGTAAATGCAAAGGAATTGAAATTATCCCATGGATACTATCAGACCACATTGCAATGAAACTGGAAATCCATGCCAAAGAAAACCATAAAAACTTTCATAAACACATAGAAATTAAATAGCACCTTAACGAACAACCAATGGGTCACAGATGAAATTAAAAAAGAAATTAGATTTGTTTTATAGTTGACTTAGTTTATGATAATGACAACAGAACATATCAGAACTTGTGGGGCACAATGAAAGCATTCTAAAGAGGGAAACTTACAGCAGTAAATACTTGCATCGGGAAAACAGAAACGCGCACATAAACAGGTTAATGTTGAACCTTAAACTTCTAGAAAGAGAAGAGCAGACTAAACCAAAAGGTCATGCAAGGGAGGAAATTATAAAGATCACAGCAGAAATTAACACACTGGAGACTAAAAAAACAGTACGAAGAACCAATGAGGCAGAGTTGGTTCTTTGAAAGATTAAATACAACTGACAAAGTGTTAGCCAACCTTATCAAAAAAAAAAGGCAAAAAAGATTCAAATCAATGCAATTAGGAATAAAAACAGTGAAACCACAACAGACCCTGAGAAATCCAGAAATCCAGAAAAATCAAACTCGTATTCTAATAACATGGACAATACAGAAGAAATGGACAGATTCCTAGATACGTAAGAATTACCAAAGGTGAATCAAGAAGATATAAAAATTTTAAATAATCCAATACCAATAAATGAAACCAAAGATATAATTAAAAACCTATCAACAAAGAAAAGGCCAGGCCCTGATGGATTCACTGCTGAATTCTACAAGAAATTCAGAGAAGACCTAACACCACTACTTCTCAAACTCTTTAATGAAATTGAAAGGGAAGCAATACTTCCAAATTCATTCCTAGAAGCAAGCATTACCGATACCAAAACCAGAGGAGAACCCAACTAAGCAAGAGAATTACTGGTTAATTTCCCTAAAGAACACTGATGCAAAAATCCTTAGTAAGATATCAGCAAATAGACTGCAACAAACTGTCAAGAAGATTGTACACCATGATCAAGTGGGATTCATCCCAGGGATGCAGGGATGGTTCAACATACAAAAATCCGTAAATGTAATACACCATATTAACAGAGCCAAGGACAAAAATCATATGATCATCTCAACAGATGCAGAAAAAGCTTTTAACAAAGTCCAGCATCCATTCATGATAAAAATCCTACACAAAATTGGAATAGTCTTTAATTCAATCTGATAAAAGCCATCTATGAGAAACCAACAACCAACATCACACTAAATGAACAAAAACTAAAATCTATCTCTCTAAGATCAAGAACAAGATGAAGATGTCCATTGTCTCCAATCTTTTTCAACATATTCCTGGAAACTTTAGCTAGAGCAATTAGACAAAAGAAAAAATAAAATGAATAAAAATAGAAAAGGAAGAAATTAAACTATTGTTATTTGCAGGTGACATGATACTCTACTTAGAAAACTTCAGAAATTCTACCAAAAGACTTCTAGATTTAATTAGCAAGTTCAGTGACATAGCTGGTTACAACGTCAACACTCAAAAATCAATACCCTTCCTGTATAGGAATAAGAAATTCACTGAAAGAGAAATCAAGTAAACAACACCTTTTACAATAGCAGCCAAAAAAATGAAATACCTTGGAATCAATTTAACAAAGGATGTAAAAGGCATCTGCACTGAAAACTGTAGTACTCTGAAAAAGGAGATTGAAGAGGATATTTAAAAAATGGAGAGATGTCCCATGCTCTTGTGTTGGAAAAACCAATATAGTGAAAATGGCCATACTCCCAAAACTGTTACACAGACTCAATGCAATCTCAATCAAAACTGCAATACCATATCTCAAAGAATAAGAGAAAACAATCTTAAAATTCATCTGGAACCAGAGGGCACCTAGAATGGCAAAGCCAATCCTGGGCAACAAAGGCAATACAGTGGGGTATCACAATCCTTGGCTTGAAATTATATTATAAAGCTACTGTGATAAAAGCAGCATGATACTGGCCAAAAAAAAACATACCCGAAAATCAGCAGAACAGATTAGAAGATGCAGAAACAACTGCAGACACACTAAGCCACCCTATCTTTGACAAAGGTGCCAAACACATCCACTGGAAGAAAGACAGCCTATTTAATAAATGGTGCTGGTCAGGGCCGGGGATTTAGCTCAGTGGCTTAAGCGCCTGCCTGGCAAGCATGAGGTCGTGAGTTCGATCCCGGGTACCAAAAAAAAAAAAAAGACAAAAAAAAGCAATTCCATAAATGGTGCTGGAAAAATTGGCTCTATACATATCGAAGATTAAAACTGGACCCGTATCTTTCACCATGTACTAAGCTAAAATCAGAATAGATGAAAGACCTTAATATTAAAACAGAAACATTAAATCTTGTGGAAGATACAGTAGGTAAAACTCTTGAAGACACTGGTATAGGTAAAGACTTAATGAATGAAACCTCAACTGCACAGGAACTATCACAAAGATTCAACAACTGGGATCTCAACCTACTGAAAAGCTTTTGCACAGCAAGAGAAACCACCAACAGAAGAGACAAACCACAACATGGGAGAAAATGTTTGCCAGCTTTTGCTCAAAGGGTTACTATTGAAAACATACAAGGAACTAAAAAACATCAGTCCTCCCAGGTTTAACAACTCAGTGCAAAAATGAGTATTTGAGATAAATATATACTTCTCAGATAAAGAAATACAAACAGCAAATAAATATGTGAAAAAACATTCGACATCAGTGGTCATTCAAGAGATGTACACTGAGAGTCCACCTCACCCCAGAACGACTACTATCAAGAACTCTATCAAGAATGCTGGAGGGGCTGTGGGGGAAAAAGAACCCCTCTCCACTGCTGGTAGAAAGGCAGACTGGTGCACACTGTGGAAATTAGTGTGGAGATTTCTCAAAAAACTAGGATTGGAGGTCACATTCATTGCAGCTATTCCCCTTCTGGGTATCTTCCCAAAAGAATTAAAAACATTGTAACACAGTGATATAGGTGCACCCATGTTTACAGCACCACAGTTTGTAACAGCCAGATCTTGGAAACAACCTAAATGCCCATCAACTGAGGAATGGATAAAAAAGATGTGGCATTTTCCACTAAGATTCCATCTCTCCCCAGAAAGAATGGCCAGGATCAAAAAAACTACCAACAACAAATGCTGGAGAGGCTGTGGGGAAAAAGGAACTCTTCTGCACTGTTGGTAGGAGTGTAGACTGGTGCAACCACTGTGGAGGTCAGTCTGGACATTCCTCAAAAAGCTGGGTTTGGAAGTCCCATTTGACCCAGCTATCCCACTTCTGGGTATGTTCCCAGAAGAACTGAAAACATCATACCACAGTGATATATGTACACCCATGTTTATAGCAGCACAATTTGTAATAGCCAGATCTTGGAAACAACCTAGGTGCCCATTAACTGATAGATAGATAGATAGATAGATAGATCTCAAAGGAAAAAGATTGACATGAGATTATTTATTAGAAACAATGTAAGCCAGAAAAAAAGCACACCACTATTCTTAAAATACTAAAAGAAAACAACTTTTTAACCTAGAATTTCTTACCAGTGAAAATATCTTTGGAAAATAAAAAGTGAAAAAAGGAAAGAAAAATAAAAATAAAATTAAAGAGAAAACAAAACTCTAAGACATATATATGCTGAAGGAAATTTGTCATCTACACACCTGCAACAAGAAATGTTAAGTTCTTCAAGCAGAAAAGAATGGATACCCAAGGAAACTCAGACCTCCAAAAAGAAAAGAAGGAATTTGGAGATCAGTGCATATGGGCAATGCTGTGGGCAAGGAAGAGTCTTGTATAGCTTTATAAAAAAGTAAAGAAAATGGTCAAATAGGAAGCTTCAATTACTGGTCCCTCCACCAAAACAACCACTGCACTGTGAAAAGTCATCGTAATCTAAGATTTTCAAACTCCAGAATCTCATTAACAGACACTCCCATGCCTGGCCAGGAGAGGCGCTACTAGAATCAAGCAACAGAAAAATGTGCAAATGGGGCTGGCTGCAGGGCGCCTCCTCCTGGCAGGGCAGCGGGACCAGGAGCACGTGTTCCCTAAGTGCTGGGTGGCAAAGGACAGCGGGCAGGAGCCTGGGAGACAGTGGGTTTTGGTTCCTCTGCAATCTGTTGAGGACTCATTGTTTTGGCCCCTCAGGCTGCATGGATTCTCCACTGTGGCTACTGGAAAATTTTAAGACAAGTGCATCTTGGTTTCGGTTTTGGGGTTGGATTGCGGTTGATTTCGACCTACACAGTTAAGAAAACCTCTGCGGGGGAAACCAAGCAACCAGCTCGCCTCCCTGATAAGCAGCCATGAGCCTACCAGCGCGCAAGCTAAGAATCAAACATACCCCTACCACTCCCCATTAGCAGGTGGGAGCCAGAGGTCTGAGTATCTCTTGGGAGGTTGACCATATGTAATATAGCAAATAAAGGGGATTTCCTTGTACTATCTCTTTGAAGGTAAATATTTTTGTCACTGTTTTGCTTTGTCCTGATTAATGGTATTGCTCTATTCAATATTCTGTTTTATGATGTTCTGTGTTTGGTTTGATTTTGCTATACCTGATTGAAAGAACAACTATTGTGAAGATAACGAGATATACTATGGTACCTATTACTGTCACTCCAGTAACCTGCTGTGAAGTTCTATACCAATTTCACTGCACTGTCTCAATTGGTTTTATTCCATCTTGTTCTGTTGTATTTTACTACATTCAAAATAATAAAAAATTTTAAAAAACAGAAAAGAAAACCTCTGCAAGGTCACTGACAGACATGCTAAAAAAGAAATTTCAATGACTACAAAGAAACAAAGATTTTCAAAGCTAGTCTGGCTAAGTCTTTCAACAAAGGACTGCAGTGACCACCAACCAAAAGTGAAAAATCCCTGAGTAAGAGAATCTGATTTCCAGAGTTGCCATTTATAGTATTCCAAATATTCTGTTGAGTTAAAAAAAATTACAAAGCATACAAAGAAACATGAGAGAGGAGCTGGGAAAGATGGCGGACCGGTAGGTAGCAGGATAGGGACCCTCTCTGAGAGAGACAGCTCAGATGCCAGAATAGAACACCCTGGAAAGACCCAAACAGAGGGAGATGGATTCTCTCAACCCAGGAAGAAACAAGTGAAAGAAACTACTCGAATATGAGGTTCTGGGGCTACCATTAGAGAACCTAAGATTGGCGAGCACTGCACTCTCACCGAGCCACCTGAATTTGTGCCCAAGATCCACTTGAGCGACTGAACCCACGCTGAAGTGACTGGCTTGAGCGGCCGGAGTGTGGAGCTCAGCAGCCCTGTGCGTGACTCGCCCAGAACCGGCACAGCACAAGACTCATCCAGAGGCACACATGCTGACGTCAGAGGTCAGGGAGCCCAGGAGCTCTCAGGGACCAGCATCAACCCGCGGTGAGTGATGGGAATAAGACCCTCCGATGGGAAAGGGGCAACCAACTGGACGACATGTTGGATTTGGGCAGGACGGTCCTAACTCTGTAAGCAAGCGGCTTCAGTTGGTTGCTCCCCTCATGGAGCGGATTGGTGGGATCTGCTTGGACTGGACCGTGTCCCTGGCCAGGACCCAGTGGGGTCACAAATCAATTCCCTGAGCATGGTGCACACTGACACAGTGAAGGCCCGCAAAGACTGACTGGTCTGGAGGGGAAGAGCCAGCACACACTGCCCTTGCTTGCAATTCAATCTCTGATAGCGGACTGCAGAAGCCCTTAGCCTGCGTGCTCTAGAAGAACCCTAACCAACAAGAAAAGGGGCTGGGAATTACACTATACACTTGTATGGAAGGAACCAAAAACATGATGAGAGTGAAAAATAAGAAAAAAACCCCAGGCCCCAACCATGGGAGTACTGATCCAGGAGAGGTAAATACAAAAGAGATTGAGGGCAGCAAACATGCAACATCAAAAACAAAGTCAGTGTACAGGAAGAGATATCTTCGGAACCTTGTAAACGTGATCAAAACTGAAATATTAATTCAAGTTAAACAAGAAATAAGTAGATTAATAAAAGAAAAGCTGGTACCTCTAAAGAAGACACAGACAGAAGAATGGAGGAACACAAAAGGAGAGAAATGTTCAATGAAGAACATAAAGCAAACCTAGAATTCATGAAGCAGATTCAAAGAGATTACTAGGAAACTAAAGACTCCATAGAAAGTTGGAAAAACTCCTTGAAAGAAACCAAAGATAGACTATCAAAAGTTGAACACAGGCTGGCAATGTGTGATCATGAAAACGAAGATCTCTTAAAAATAAGGGAGCAGGCAGTAACAATTGGAAGGCTAGAGGACGACAAGAGGATCTATAACTTAAGAATAAAGCATGTGAATGAAGAAGCAGGAATCAAAACAGAGGAATTGGAAAGGCTATTCACAGACATTATTAAGGAAAACTTCCCAAACATAGAAAAAGGAAATGATATGCAGATGTATGAAGCATACAGAACGCCAGCCACCTACAACCAAAACAGACCTACACCCAGGCACATAATAATCAAGATCCTAGAAATTCAATATAAGAACAGAATAGTAAAAGCCATCAAAGAAAAGAAACAGATCACTTATAAAGGAAAACCCATCAAAATCATGGCAGACTTCTCGACACAGACCATCAAGTCAAGAAGAGCTTGGAGTAAAGCAATTCAAGCCCTGAAGGAGAACAACCTCCAGCCCAGATTGATGTATCCTGCAAAACTCTCTCTAGAAATTAATGGAGAAGCAAGATGCTTCCATGACAAAGAGGAGCTGAGAGAATTTGTGACCACCAATCCAACCCTACAAAAAATACTGAAGGACATTTTAGAGAGAGAGAAAAAGAATACAAGCACTTCAGGAACAGTGGCAGAGAGGCCTCAGTGAACAGGGCAGACAGTGGAGTGGAACAGAAAAATCAACAACCAATGGCAGAAAAACAGAAATGCAGAAATAAGGCAGAGAAGATTGGCTGTAATCTCTAGTATAGATGGCCACGAAATACTAACAGAGAAACACAGGCAGAGCAGATCAGGAGATAGGGTCCATTGAGAGGCTCTGTATAGGGAGGCAGTGGGACACAAAATAAGCAGTGCACCCTATGAGAGTGAAAGGGGAGGAATTGTCTAAAAAGGTAAGGCAGAGGATAATGTTAATGGGGTAACAAGATTTAAAATCTACATTATTCTCATCACTCTGCTTAGATGGATTACATGCTATTTCAGTTTGTCTACTTACACTAGACTTGAGGACATGGTCAGCTATCCCAAAAATAAGAGGACATATTATGGTAATCACCCTTAATTTCCTATCAACTTAATCTGAAGCCCTGTATAACTTTTACTGTCCTACTGATCTTATTTGAATCTGGTTTGTTAGACTGCTGTTTAGTATTGACTGACTTTATTTAAATCTGTTATGATTGATAGCATCATATCTAAGAGTATAGGCAACAACACTAAAGATGACAAGATTCACTAAGATACACAGTCTGGTTTGATTATTACTTGCTTTTGAAGTCTTATAATGTCTCCAATGCTTCGTTTTTATTAATGTTGTGATACACTGCTGAGACACCATGGTAACCATTGTAGATCACCTTGTATTGTGGTTTTATGTGACTTTTTGCTTCATGCTCTTCTAGGAATTGTTTTGTTTTGTCTTGCTTTGTTTTGTTTTTCCCTCTAATGCAGAAAGGATACATATACACGTAGAGACTCGTGCATGTGTAGAGCTTATAAAGTTTACAAGAACCAACTATATAACACATGTTGAAATGAACAACTACTTTGAAGAAAAAGAGACACTACAATACCCAGTGCTGATTCCATAATGTCATGATGTGAAGTCCAGCAAAACTACCACTTTTTCTTCAAAGTGATTTTAGCTTGCTTTGCCTTGTTTAAGTTCAACACACATGAAGGTATGGACAGCTGTTTTGAAGAGAATGAGAGACACTATGACAGCCATTCTTGGCTTCCCTAATGTCTGGTCTTGAAGACCTGAAATGCCCTCCTCGTCCTGCTCAGATCAATTCCATACTAGGTTGTTTCATGTGAATTCCCTGTAGGTGACAATATGGACAACTATTTGGAAGAAAACAAGAGT
>PVJX010006422.1:0-78020 GCA_004027295.1 Dolichotis patagonum | reverse complement strand
GGAAGACAAAGTAGGTAAAAACCTCAAAGATATAGGGGTAGGAAGAGAATTCATGAACAAGAACCAAAGTACACGGGAAGTACTTCCCAGAATCAATAACTGGGACCACATCCTATTAAAGAGTTTCTGCATGTCAAAAGAGGTTTCCAGCAGAGTGAAAAGAAAACCCACAAATTGGGAAAAAATCTTCATGGACAGCACCTCAGACAAAGGACTTCTGTCTAGAACTTATAAAGAATTAAAAACAATCAGACCCTCAAAATTCAAAGACCCAATCCAAAAATGGGAATCTGAAATAAATATACAATTCTCAGATGAAGAAATACGAATGGCAAATAAATACATGAAAAAATGTTCATCATCATTAGTCATGAGAGAAATGCAAATTAAAACCACACTGAGATTCCATCTCACTCCAGAAAGAATGGCCAAGATCGAAAACACTACCAACAACAAGTGTTGGAGAGACTGTGGGGAAAAAGGAACTCTTCTTCACTGTTGGTGGGATTGTTGACTGGTGCAACCACAGTGGAGGTCAGTCTGGAGATTCCTCAAAAAGCTGGGTTTGGAAGTCCCATTTGATCCAGCTATTCCGTTTCTAGGCAAATTCCCAGAAGAACTGAAAACATCATACCACAGTGATATATGTGCACCCATGTTTACAGTAGCACAATTTGTAATAGCCAGATCTTGGAAGCAACCTAAGTGCCCATCAACTGAGGAATGGATAAAAAGTTGTGGCATTTTTATACAATGGAGTACTACTCATCTATAAAGAATGATCACATCGAGATATTTATAAATAAATGGACATGACTTGAGACCATTCTCTTAAGCGAAATAAACCAAACTCACAAGGGTAAGTACCATATAGTGTCCCTAGTATGAGATTTGATAAGAGTATATAAGACTTTATGGTAAGCATGAGTCCCCATCTCATAGCTTTGAAGTCTTTCAAAGTTTTCAATCATCAGTTGGAATGGTTTTATCCTGTTTTGTTTGACTATATCATACGTGATGATATGAACAGCTGTTTTGAAGAAAACACTATGACAGCTATTGTTGATTTAATATCATCCTTCTTAGAAGTCCTACCATGCTTTTTTTGTTCTACTACCATTGGTTCTATGTATCACATTGTGTCTTATTGGAATTTTAATATGTATGATAGTTCAAACAAATTTTTTTATCAAAAATGAGATATTATAGTACCCATTGATCATTTTCTGTTATTCAGTTCATAAAGCCCTGTAATTCTTTCACTCTATGCATGGCTTTATACTATTGTGTTATGTTTGATAATATTGTATTTGAAACTATGCTCAACTATAGCAGAGTAAGAGATATGGTGTTAGCTAATGTTGATGTCCAGTTGTCTTAATGTAAAGTACTGTGTTGCCTATGTTGTCCTCTTCTGATCTGCTCTGTACTGCCCCCTTTTGTTTTATTCTCTTTCAAATTAATAAAAAGAACAGTTAAAAGAAATATTCATGGAACTATGCACATTGATAAATGTAATAGATACTGCAGCCCTGGGAACAAAAATATTGATCAAAATCTTTTGGTGTTTGAGAAACTCAGTAATCAAAGTCTTTACTGCAGAAAAACAATAGTATAACAATGAGAAGTTCTCCTGAATTTCTCACATTCATGAAAGTTTGGATACCAGGGTCCTTAACTATCGAGAGACAAGAAAGCTACATGAAAATCCTATCTGGAATATTATCAGTAACCCATGAATACTTATCCTTCCATTCCTCCATCTGGTGAACAGGTAATTTATATAATCAGGCAGGATTACAAAGTCCAATTGTAGAACACAAGAAAGATTAGAAAGCAGAAAAGTTAGGCATCTGCAATTTTTCTTCTTTTAGGGGATAATACAAGCAAGAAAGGATGGAAAGCACTTCCAGTGATTAAAGAGAAAAGATTTCAGATTCAGTTTGCTTTGATTTTAATTCTGGCTTGGATACATACTAGCTGCATCATTGGAAAATTGCAATGAATCAGTATCTGTGTCTGTCAAATAGGGTTACAAAGAATATCAACTGGTGGAAGTATGGTGTAGATAAAATAAATAAAAAGGGCTTTGGAATAGGGCCTAGTACTCCAGTAAACATTGTATAATGTTCAGTAGATTATAGCATATGTAGATATAGTTGTCAATAAAAGGCAAATATACATAGATGCACACACATACATGCAAACTAAATTTGTTGGCATTGAATAAAGATAGGAAATTCTTCCCCAGTCTTAAAGGACCACACTAGCTAAAAGTCTTCTAAGATGCCATTAATTTGGGCCAGTGGTGACTATCACTAATGAAAAAAAAATACAACATTCAAAAGTACCACATGGGAAATAATGATGAATTCACAGCCTACCAAAAAACAAATATCAGGATTGGGTTAGATTTCTTCTTGACATCCTATATATATAGCCAAATCTTATTCATCAAGAAAGACCCTAACACTTTGTTTTGAAGGCCTATATTGTCATTGTTTGGGGCTCTTTGCTAGTGTTATTTGTCTTTTTTGTTTCTTGTATTTCTTGTAATTTATTTTGTTTTGTTTTTCCCTCCAATGCAGAAAGGATAGATGTACATGTAGAGGCTTATACATGCCTAGAACCTCTCCTAAACAGTTTACAATAATTGATTGTATTATGTGTGATGATATGAACAACTACTTTGAAGAAAAAGAGACATTATGGTAGCGATTGCTGATCTCCTAGTCATGCTGTGAAATCCAGTAATGCTTTTACTCTTTGTTTACAGTGTTTTTAGTCTGTTTTGTATTATTTAATTTCAACATACATGAAGCTATTTTGAAGAGAACAAGATACATCAGAGTAGCCATTATTGATTTTCCTATTGTCTGGTTTTGAAGGCCTATAATGCCTTCATCCTTCTATTTTGATCAGTTTTACACTATTTTGTTTTGTTCATTCATTGTATGTGAAGATATAAACAACTACTTTGAAGAAAACAAGAGACATTATGTAGCCACTGTGGATCTCCTGTTGTCTTGCTTTGAAATCCTGTATCACTTGCATTGTTTTCTTATGATCTGATCTGTTCTGTTTTGTTGTGTTTCGTTTTACCCTCTTTAAAATAAAAAAGAAGAAAAGAAGAATGTGACAGCAATCATGAAGCAATCATATAGAATATGCTTATATGAAAGAGATATTATAAGTAATAAAAGGACATTTTTGAATGCATATATGATTTCAGTCTTTTCAAAATCAAAAAATTCAACAAAATAAGTAAGAATGAAATGATCAAATAACTGAAATGAACAGAGGTCCATTTGAAATAAGCTCAAACATAGTAGAAACAAAAGTAAAATAAAAGAATTAAAATATGCATTAGAAATGATCAAAGAACAGGTGACATTTAATGCACAAAAGATAATTATTGAGAGAGAAAATCAGGACATTATAAAAGTGCAGAGGAACACCAAAAAGTATTAAATAAGATGAAAACCCCAAGAACAGTAGCTGTTTCTAAACAAAAGATCAGGGCACAAATATACTAGCAACCAATGGCTTAGAACAATTCAGCGGTGAACAAGGCAGACATGGTGCCTCCAGTAGCACAGCTCACAATCTGGCATGGGAGATTTCTAGGAAACAGGTAAAACCTACCAGAGTAGATAAGTTTGCTCATTTTTCATTTCCCGTGTTGTTCCACTTCCAGAGCTGTGTTCACCTGGCCAGTATTTCCCAAACTTGCATCCCTAGAGACAATATCTGCAACATGGTACTGGCACTTCTGGGTGAAAACAGTTCTCTGGTCAAGTATGTTTGGCAGGAACATGTTAAACTAAACTGAAAAAGAATTCTTTACTAGAGACCTTTACTGCTAAGATGTGTCCTGCATTTCAAAGATAGCAAGATTATGCTGCATTTTCAAATTCAGAAAGGGTAGAGGTCAATGTTTTCTGATACTTTTCACCGTGATGCTGATTCCCTTGTCTTCTTTTTCATCTCTTGTAACAGCAACTGACATCTCTCAGACATGCCTGAGAAAGCAAATGCCAAGATCATAATATGTCAGGCTTTCTACATGTGTCTTCCCTACTACACCCTCAGCCTTCAGAGCAGGTTGATATACAACTTACACATTCAGAGGCTTTCAGAGGCTTTTGAAAAATTATAGGACCCAATGACTGGTCAGAAACAAATGCTGTCCCTGTTCTTACGTCCCTCAATTTTCTTTTCCTGCTGCTCTCACTCCAGTGACCACAGGACATGGGAAAACCCTGGTGCACTGCTTCTATCTGCTGTAGCATTCAATGGGCAATGGCTGATTTGTGTCTCCGGTTCTACAACATCATACCTATCTTCGATGATTCTGTCCCAAATATGGAGCCTCTGCTGCCCACCAGAACTTGAGAATGGTCCCAACTTGCCTGGTCCACCAGGCCTGACACTATCCCATAGACTAGATTCTTGGAAAGACTGTATACAACTGAATGTCTAGTTTTTCCATCTCTAGTTGAGCTTCCTCCTTTCTATGAATGGCCTCCCTATGAACGACACCCTCCGGGCTGCATGTCCACCATGCATGCACAGTCTCCTACCAGCGCCCACGTGTGAACTCCTAGCTAGCCCTCCTTCTCCCACTCTCTTCCTGCAGAATGGTTGCTGGGCTTCTCCATAGAAGGCCTACAGATCCAATGCAACAAGCAGAACACCTCTTGATGAAGGATATGGTGAGGGAGAAACAGGACTCTCTAGAGATGTCAATATAAAGCGTGGGAGGTACTACTGGCTTCTTTACCCTTCCAATGTACTATACCCATGAGGCCAAGGTAGTGAAGAGTAGAGATCATAGAGCCATATGCCTGCTCTGAAATATCAGCAACATTACTCTCTAGCCATGGGAATGGTGGGTATATCAAACTTTTGTGTGCCCCAATTTATTAATCTAAAAAGTAGGGCTACTGATGGATGGTGGAGGGTTCAAACTGAGGCCAATGAACTTGCTTAGGAGGTTCTTCCTTGTATTAATCACGGCATTGTAGTAAGGAGCTGGGCAGGAGTCATGGAAGAAAGACCAAAAGGGTGAAATACAATATGTTAGTTATTTAGCAGGCTAAGAACACAATCTGAGGATCAACTAATTGGAGCTTATAAGAAAAAGATGAGAGAAATAATTAAAGTGCAGTTTTTTTATTAGGGTAAATGTAGGTGTCAGTAACCAAATCAGCTCAAAAGAGAGCCTAGAATGTGCTTTGGGTTGCAAATAGGGACTGATTTCGGAAAAGTTCTATGGCAATAAATACTTAACGCCCTTTCATTTGCACCATTACATTCTAGTTGAAATCTTCAAATATGGAAGCAGAGTCTTCTGCTTAACACCTGTTACTTTAAGAGTCACAAGTGTTTCATGCAATTAATGTTCTATTATTATCCCTGTAATAGAACAAAATCACTGAGTCTCAGAGAGGCAAGGCAACTTGTCTCAGATCACACAGCACTTTGGATTTTCAGTCCAAAGAGATTTGGCTTCCCCATGCTATCAGCTTTCTAGCGTACAAACCGTCTCTCAAACCCTCTCTACCAGAGAGGAAAGTCAGATTATATCCTCTGTGTTAACTGCCTATGTGAAACAGGTCTGATATTTCTACATAATTTTGACTTGAAACTATCTTTGTAATGCTCCAGAGTTTGCCCTAACGCATGTATAAATGTTTTACCAAACTATGCATTTGTCACAGAAGCCCTAAAAATCTGTGTATGTGCATTATGTTTGCATGGTGTGGTTTCTGTTTCTAATTGCAATGCTGAAATTTACTCCAGGCACAAGCAGATATGTATATTGATGTGAGGAACAGCAGGGCTACCATTGTAACAAAAAAGTGTGGTGCTTTAGAAGAATCACAAATTTTTTACTCCTGGGCACTATTTGCTTTGCTGATAGTTAAGTGAAATTGTGGGGGGTGTGGTTAGAAAGCTGTGAATAATGTTCAATATTAATATTACAGGTTACCTGGGCAAAGGGTGTTTTAGGGTATAAATGATACTTCCAAAATCCAGCAAAAGACTTAAAATCCAAACCACTCTAAATATTGATTTAACTCAGTTGTGCAATTTGGAACATTCCTATTTCTCCCAGAAAATAGTCATTCCTGAGGAAAAATTGTGAAAATTACATGTAAAAAGGAAAGAGGAAAAAGTAATATAGCAATCCAACTTTTGAACAGAGTTCAATTTCATCTTTTGGGAAATTTATTTCCACCCCTACTCCCACCCCACCTCCCCCGCAAACAGAGCTGCAAATAATGATTCAACCCTCCCAGCTAGATCATGCTGAAAAGCTTTTAGGAGGGAAGCAGTAAGTAAATTCAAATGTTCAGATGCATTTGGATGTAATCCTAAGGCAGGAGCCTGGGTAATCGGCAAGCCATCAACAACTAAAAGGATTGAGACTATTAGATGTGGACAACAGAGAAATAATGGATGTTAAAAAGGTCGGGAAACAGAAATGATTGCATTCACCCAGCGCATAACTTTAGCGCTGGTGACGGGAGAGTGGAGGCTTCATTTTATAACTATTGATGTGTTACACACATGCACACACACACGCACACACACACACACATGCACACGTGCGCACACACACACACACACACAGAGAGAGAGAGAGAGAGAGAGAGAGAGAAAGAGAGAGAGAAGAAATGCCCACATCAGTTTTATTATGTAGGTGGTTAAACAGTCACTTTTTCTTCAGTGTCTTAAAATATATAAAGACTCTGGTCTTTTTCTAAATTCCAAGTGACAATGCAAGAATGAATTTCTTCCTTGCCAGTACTCAGAAGAGTAGAGTTTGACGCCTGGGAGCAAAGGTTCTGGAACCTTGGAAGTAGGATGTGGGAGCATAAGGCAAGCCAGAACATACAAAATGTCTTTCTGTGATCTTCGCATTTTTGAGGAAGAGCCAGTTCCGTTTTCCAGCCAAGCTTTGCTACTTGCCAGGAACATTATCCTTCTGTCCTTCAGTGATTCTTGAGTGTGGCCCATAAAATCCACCTACATCAAAACCATCTGCAGGAAAATGCAGACACCCTGGCACAGACATACTGAAGTCCACTCTCTAAGATAGGGCAAGGATTCTTAATCCACTGTCCTTTGAAGATAATCATGTTACTGAATATGACCAGATACTGTGGTTTGAAAAGGACAATTTTAAACTGAAATTTTTTTCAGTAATAGTGTTATGATTTGCGTCAAAAACATTCTCCCAAAGACCCTTGTGTTCAGAGGTGGGGCTTTTCAGAAGGTGATCAGATCACGAAGTGCTAAACTCATCAGTGGGTTAATTCATTGATGAGTTCAAAGCTAAATGTGCTGCTAGGAAGTGGGGCCTGGTTAGAAGAGATAGATTACTGGTGGTGTACCTTTAAGTACCTTCTGGCACTTTCCTAATCCTCTCTGCTTCCTGGCCTTTGAGTTTAGTGGGTTTCCCTATCACATTCTTCCACCATGATGTTTCTCTCTTGGAGCCAACTGGCCATGAATTAAACCTCTGAAACTATGATCCAAAATAACATCTTAACATCCCTTAAAATGTTACTGTCATGTATTTCATCCCAGCAACAGGAAAGTGATACTGGACATTTTCAAAGTATAGTCCAAAGGTCAAATTTGGCTGCCACCTGTTTCTATAAGTAACATTTTATTGAAATAAAACCATTGTCAGTCAATTTTGGTCCCCAGTTCAATAGTTGAGTTGAGTAACAGTCACATAAACTATGTGTTAGTATGGTTTTTGTTGCTAATAACACAATACCATATATGGGGCCAGTTCTAAAGAAAACAAGTGAATCACAGTTCTGTTTCGTGTCCAAAGGAATACAGCTAATGATGGTTTTCTTGCTGGCAGAGGCTCCAGTTGGCTCAGGACAACACATAGTGAAAAGCAGGGTGCCTGTGTGTGTGTGTGTGTATTTTGGCTTCTCTCCTTCTTGTAAAGCCACTAGTATTCAATCCTGATGACTTTCTCTGATCCTAACCACTTCCAAATACACCCACTTTAAACATTATAGTCAGATTAAATTTCTACCTTCTTAATGCCTCACAATGGGGATTAAATGTCACATGAATTTCAGAGAGGACAATCAGTATTCAAGTCATAGCTGACTGCATGGCCTGCAACGCCTAGACTATTTACTATCTTGCCTTTTACAAAGAAAGTGTGATGCAGACACTGATGTAGACCAGTGGTTTTCAATCATTTATGGCCATTAGAATCTCTTAGGGTTGTTTTACATTGTTGTGTTGTTTTACATTGTTGTGTTGTTTTAAAATGCTACTGTCATAGATTAAAAGTCACAGGATGGCAAAGAGTATTCCATGCAACAGGAACCCAGAAAAAAGCAGGGGTAACTATTCTATTTGCAGACAATGTGAAGTTCAAACCTAAAATGATTAAAAGAGACGAAGAAGGTCACTACATACTTGTAAGCAGAAAAATTCAAGAGGAAGAACACTTATGAATATATATGCACCAAACACAGGAGCACCCAACTATGTAACACAGATACTAAAGGACATGAAAAACCAAATACACAAGAACACAATTATCACAGGGGACCTTAACAGCCCACTGTCACAAAGAGATAGATCAACTAGACAAAAAGTCAGCAAAGAAGTAATAGAACTGAATCGTACCTGTGAGCAACTGGACTTAGTAGATGTTTACAGAGTGCTCCACCCAACCACAACAGAATACACATTCTTCTCAGCTGCATACAGGACATTCTCCAAAATAGACCATATATTATCCCATAAAACATTATTAAGTAAATGCAAGGGTACTGAAATTATCCCATGCATACTATCCGACCATAGCGCACTGAAATTGGAAATTGATGGCAAAAGAAATTGCAAAAACTGCATGCATACATGGAAATTAAACAACAACCTTTTAAACAACCAGTGGGCTACCGATAAAATTAAGGAAGAACTAAAGCAATACCTACAATTTAATGAAAATGCGGAAACAACCTATTGTAATCTGTGGGATGCAATGAAAGCGGTGTTAAGAGGGAAATATACAGCAATAAATAGTCATATCAAGAAAATAGAATGAGCACAAATAAACAACCTAATGCTTCATCTCAAGCTACTAGAAAAAGAAGAGCAAGTTAAACCCAAAGCTCATAGAAGAGAGGAAATAGTAAAGATTAGAACAGAAATCAAGGTAATCGAAACTATAAAAATACAAAGAATTAATGAATCAAAAAGCTGGTTTTTTGAGAGAATAAACAAAACTGACAAACCTCTAGCTAACCTTATAAAGTAAAAGAAAGAAAAAAACCCAAATTCACACAATAAGGACTGAAAAGGGGGAAATTACCACAGATCCCATGGGAAATTCAAAAGATCATGAACATCTACTTTAAGAATCTCTACTCACATAAGAGAGGAAAACAGAGGAAATGGACAGATTTCTAGAAACATATGAACTACCAAAACTCAACCAAGAAGATATAGCAATTTTGAATAATCAATATCAGCTATTGAAATTGAAAACATAATATAAAAAAAAAACTTACCAACAAAGAAAATTCCAGGTCGTGATGGATTCACATCTGAATTCTACAGGAAATTGAGAGAAGATTTGATGCCAATATTCCTTAAACTCTTCAATGAAATTGGAAAGAAAGCAGTCCTCCCTAAATCATTCCTGGAGGCAAGCATAACTCTCATACCAAAACCATAGAAAGACCCAACCAAAAAGGAGAACTATAGGCCAGTCTCACTAATGAACATAGATGCAAAGGTTCTCAATAAAATACTAGTAAATAGAATGCAGCAAATCATCAAGAAGATTATATATCATGACCAAGTGGGGTTCATTCCAGGAATGCAGGGATGGTTTAACATATGCAAATCAATAAATGTGATACACCATATCAACAGAGCCAAAAACAAAAACCACATGGTCATCTCAATAATGCAGAAAAAGCTTTCAATAAAGTCCAACACACGTTCATGATAAAAACCCTTCAGAAACTCAGAATACACGGTGTCTACCTCAACCTTATAAAGGCCATCTGTGACAAACCAACAGCCAATATTATACTAAACTAAAAACTTTCACTTTAAAATCAGGAACAAGACAAGGAGGTCCACTATCACCACTCCTTTTCAACATAGTTCTGGAAACACTAGCCAGGGCAATCAGACAAGAGAGAGAAATAAAAGGAAAAAAGATAGGAAAGGGAGAAGTTAAATTATCACTATTTGCAGATGACATGATACTCTATATAGAAGACCCCAAAAACTCCATTAAAGGACTGCATTAAAAGATTTGTAACAAACAAATTCAGCAGTGTAGCTGGCTACAAAGTCAATGCTCACAAATCAATAGCATTCCTGTACACAAACAAGAAACTCACCAATAAATTATGGAAATATAACCCTTCACAATAACATCTAAGCAAATGAAATACTTAGGAATCAACCTAACTAATAATGTAAAAAACCTATATGCTGAAAATTATACTACACTAAAAAAAGAGATTGAAGAGGATATTAGAAAATGGAAGGATATTCCTTGCTCTTGGTTAGGAAGAACCAACATTGTGAAAATGGCCATACGCCCCAAACTGTTATACAGATTTAATGCAATCCCAATCAAAATGCCATCGACATACCTCACAGATCTAGAGAAAACGCTCCTAAAACTCATTTGGAAACAGAAGAAACCTAGAATAGCGAAGTCAATTCTGGGCAATAAAGACAAGGCAGGAGGCATCTCAATTCCTAAGTTGAAACTGTACTACAAAGCCACAGTGATAAAATCTGCATGGTACTGGCAAAGAAATAGACCTGAGGATCAATGGAACAGATTAGAAGATGCAAGTATAAGTACAAAGACATTCAGCCACCTGATATTTGACAAAGGGGGCTAAACATGTTCACTGGAGGAAGGATAGCCTCTTTAATAAATGGTGTTGGAAAAATTGGCTCTCCACATGCAGAAGACTGAAGCTAGATCCGTGCCTATCACCATGCACAAAACTAAAGTCTAAATAGATCAAAGACTTAAACATTAAAACATAAACACTAAATCTACTAGAAGATAAAGTAGGTAGAAGTCTTGGAGACATAGGGGTAGGCAGAGAATCCATGAACAAAATGCAAACTGCACGGGAAATGCTTCAGATAATCAACAACTGGGATCTCATAGTATTGAAAAGTTTCTGTACTTCGAAAGAAATCAGCAGCAGAGTGAAAAGAAAACCTACAGAATGGGAAAGAATTTTAGCCAGCAACCCCTCAGACAAAGGATTTATATCAAGAACATATAAAGAATTGAAAAACATCAACCCCCCCCCAATTCAAAGACCCTTTCCAAAAATGGGCAGCTGAGATGAACACTCAGTTCTCAGATAAAGATATACAAATGGCAAAGAAATACATGAAGAAATGTTCACCATCACTGGTCATTCGAAAAATGCAAATTAAAACAACATTGAGATTTCATCTCACACCGGAAAGAATAGCTGACATCAAGAAATCGAGTGGTAACAAATGTTATCGAGGCTGTGGGGAAAAAGGAACACTGCTCCACTGTTGGTGGGAGTGTAGACTGGTGCAACCACTATGGAAATCAGTATGGAGAATTCTCAAAAGACTAGGACTGTAAGCTCCATTCAACTTAGTTATTCCCCTCCTGGGTATTTTCCCAGAAAAACTGAAATGATCATATCACAGTGATATATGTGTACCCATGTTCATAGCAGCACAATTTGTAATAGCTAAATCTTGGAAACAACCAAGATGCCCATCAACTGCAGAGTGAATGAAAAAGATGTGGTATTTTTATACAATGGAGTATTACTCAGCTATAAAGAAGGATGATTTTGAGGCCTTCATAGGTAAATGCAGACAACTTGAGACTATCCTCATTAGTGAAATAAATAAGAATCATATTTATAAATATCACACTGTGTCTCTAGTGTAAGTAATAAGAAATATAGGTAGTAATAAAACCCAAAATGTGCAATTGCTACTGTAAAAAAGAGAGGAAAAGAAAGTGATCTAAAGGATATAATTGCATGTATGTTTAAGTGTTTAAGATGAATGACCATATTACTGTTTTTGTTAGATCATGGAGCAAAACTGTAACCGTCTCATTGCTTGAATGTGTACTTTGTATGTTTTAACTTTGTAACTTGAACAACTATTTCCAAGATGACAGTATGTAAGTTATCAAGTAATGATTTCTTAGTATTTTTTGTTCTTTTTTTTCCTTAGAATTTTGTACTATTGCTACCCTTTTTCTATTTTGTTTGTTTTGTTTTGTTTTGTTTTAAAATAAAATAAATAAAAAATTAAAAAAAGCTACTGTTTATGGCTTACATCTACAATGACCCCCTTCCAATTTTGTATTCAGAGATGAGGTTTTTGGGTTTGATCATGGGGAAAGTATATTAATCAATGGATTAATTCATTAGTGAGTTCGTAGTTGAATGTGCTATTGGAGGTGTGGCCCTGTAGATGATGGGTCATTGGGGACATGAGGTGAGAGGGTGTTTTTCCCTCCTTGGCTCCTCCCTTTTCTCTCTGCTTCTTGGCAGCCATAAGGTGAACACTTTCTTCCATCATGGTCTTCCACCAAGCTGTTTCTGCTTTGGCACAAGCTGACCATAAACTGAATCTACCAAAACCCAGAGCCAAATTAAACTTTTCTTTTAAAGCGCTGGTGTCTCAGTGATAGGAAAACTGACTAATACACTACTTGCCCTGGCTCATTCCCAGAGACTCTGAATTAGTGGCCCTGCAGTAGGGTTGGGACAAACACATTTTTAAAACAGCTATTCAGGTGATTCTAATGCACAGGCAACATAAGACCACTGCCATGAAGGAGTTTGCAAATTCTTTGGATCAAGTTGAAAAGCATTTGCTTGATAATCTCGCCTCCAATACCTGAATGTACTTTAACAGTCTATATAATTGTGTCTCAGTTGTTTATCTGTCAAATAGAGATACCAGTAGCTATCTCATGGGGAAAAGTAATATAAAGATTTAAGATAATGTATGCATATCTCTCAAGATAGGTCCTTGCACATAGTAAGTCTAATAAATGATAACAATGATGATGATGACCAAGACAACAAGATGACTATTATGGAGGCCGATGCCTACTATGGTTTTAGCAATGTAACTGAATATCCATTCATTAAGCTTCAGCTGTTTGCTCTGAAAGTAGAAACTAAGCTAAATAAGATGTGATCACTTCCGCAAAGGGGCTCACATTTGAATCAGACACTCAGGCATACAAAAAATACTGGCAGTAATAGAAAAAAATGGGCAAATATTATGGACAGGCAAGGTAAAGAGGAAGAGAATCTAATATCAGTAAATATACACAAACATGTTGAACTTGAGTAATAATCAGAGAAATGGAAAATAAAATTTTGATGAGGCATTTCCTCCCAATAAATATGCAAACATTAGAAATGTTAGAAATATTCTGCTTTCATGGAGGTGTAATTTTTAGAGGCTTTTTAGAGAGTGAATTGTTACTTTAAAATCCATATACTTTTCAAACCCTCTATTTTTCATCTAGGTATCTATTTTACAGAAATATATATGCACTAGGAGACCAGTATAAGAACATTCACTATGGCATTATTGCAACAATGAGAACCACCTAAATACCCATAAGATGGGAAATGCTAACTAAATCATCCTACAATTCTGCATAATTGAATGCTGACATACAAGCATATGATGGCCGTTGCCCCAGGCATCCCATGGAGAAGTGGCAGATATGAGAAAACATAACAACTTATTTATAATAAAGCAAATATACATGTGCTTAGCACAAAATTTTACATTTTTATTTCCCACATACGTGTGCAAATTCTTAGATAGGATTACTTCTGGGAAGGAAAGATAGATTTAGAGGGGGAGGGACAGAGATCTTTAACTTTACCTCTACTCTTTGAATATTTAATAATGCAAATGTATTCATGGACTCCTGGTGAGCACTGTTGAAAAAGAAAAGCAGGACAATAATTTTAATATAGTGAGCATTCTCACAGAAGTGTGTGTAAATCATGGTGGTGGGCCCAGAAGGGAAGTGCAAAATTCTAGTGAATTGGGATGGAGAAAAAAAAGGAGGTCACAATAAGGTGACACTGAGCTGGCCCATGAGGGATGAGCTGCTGGAGAAGGGGATGAACTCATTTCAAAGACGAGGCATGACTGAAAATACAGTGAACATTGAATTTTTAAAAACTGTAATACAGTAAAAGACACACAGCCATTAATCCTCTCCCCAGATCGTTTCCTTTGCTTTGGACATACACTCCCCATTGGTCTTGCCACATCTGACTGTAGTTCTGGGAGTCTTCTTTTGTGTCTTTATAAGATGTGCTAAAAATTAGTGACTGCTGCTGCTGAGTGCCCTCCAAAGGAATGGCAGGCTGTCATAAGCATTATGGTGGGTTCTCAGCCACCTTACTTGCCAGATTGGACATCATGTGACTTCTGGCTCTTCCCAAGAGTCAAAATTACCATGAAAGGTACGTTTGAATCAGATTAGGACATCAAGGCAGTCATGACACTACACCTAAAGACACATGAATGAAAATATGTCAGTAGCAAGACATGGGTTAGGTACCTTCAATTCTTTAATCGCTGTGATCTTGATGGAGCTTGCCACAAACTTGGCAAAAATTCCCTGGTTCCGCTTAAATTTTCCCTAACTCTTAACTAACCTTTGAGTATCTTGTTGAAAACAGGATTTCAGTCTATGTATAGAGTATCTTCAACTCCTATTTATCCCCTGTAATGGTCTGCATTGAGAGACTGGTCCTCTTTAGGGTCAGTCTTTATGGGAGACAGTGTCCACTTCCCCTTGTGCTGCAACAGTACCATGTTTGGCTTCTTGTCTCCAGGAGTGGACTTGACCTGCAGCTCTAAGGTTTTACCATATGAGTAAGAAGATGCCACTAAAGAGTTTTACATATAGAATTCACCTATTAGGGCAGAGTCAATGGCAGAATGATCCAAAAAGCTGTGCCTTGGGGAATAACCCCTCTGACTGCAGTATAAGGAAGATGCTGCGTGCAAAGAAACCAACTGCAAGACAGCTGAGTGTTTTGATGAAAAAAATAGTAGGTCAAATTAGAATATTGGGAGAAATAGAAAAGAAATGGTCTCGAGTAACTTTTCAAATGAAAATAAGTATGCTGATGATGAATTTGATCCAGGAGTCTGAGGGAAAAAGAAGTATCACAAATTATTCTTGAGTTTATGCTTTGTACAAGTGAATGGATAGTGATGATTTCACTAGTACAGGTAACTCCAAAAGAGAACAAGTTTACAGAAGGAATTCATAAAATGCATGATTTTGACTTGGAATATTTTGTAGCACAGAAAGTTTTAAGAGGTAGTTAGATATATCATTATAGAATGCTGCATTATAGAATGATGCAGATTATAGGCCGAAGATATTAATTTGCCAGTTCACTTATAAGTGATGACTGAAGCCAAAAGTGTGCATAATATCAATGAGAGAAAAGCCAGATGTATAGCAAATAATTGCAACCTTTTGATCCCTCTGATGACTCTTTCTACTTGATAGTTGTAAAGGTTGGTTTTCTTCCCTTTCAAAATGTACCCACCAGTAACTTATTCTTAACCTTAATTATACTACTGGTAATTTCTAGAGGTGGAAATACTCTCACACCACAAATGTATCAATGCCATGCATAGATACGGTCCAATTGATATACGCAGATGGCCAGCCTAACTCTGTCTGCTTCTTACTGCTTCTCATGATGGAAACACCAGGCACCTAAAATCTGAATCCCTGTACTCTACACTGGTAGACTCCACCTCCTGCCACCTCATGGAGCACCTCGTTTGGAGGATTATATTCTAGGATAAAATGAATGAATACACTATCTTGTGGGCAATCTAGAAGCCCATGGGCTAAGGAACAAGGTAACTTGGGGTATTTTCAATGGGTTTGGCAAAGAGAAAATAGACATTTTTGGGGTGACCTCCAGAAAATAATAGGGTCTGTCACTTATATCTTATGTAACCTCCAACTAGCATGTGCTTGGCACAAAGCAGACTGTTATAACTGTGCACGGAATGACTGTCAAGATGGTGATGAATGCATGCAGCATGGATCCAGCTTATATAGTAGATGTAAAGATGCCATTCATGCATCTATGCATATGTCTCCGTAAATGCTGCCCGGGTCACTGGCCATCTGTATTTTGTCTTGCCACTGACGTCCTGGTGTGCATGGGCCCATCTCCAACCAGTCTCCCTCTAACTCTGCCCTCCTCTCCAGAATCTGTGTAAGCCAGCATCTGACAGCAGTTCAAAAAAGACCTTGGATAAAAGGCAGTGGAGGTCTTACTGTCTTTCATGGGGTCACCCAAAGCCTTAAATAAAATCCTGGATTCTCAATTCTGGGGCCAAGATTGGGAGAACCTTTGTTCAGAAATAAAATATGCAATGAGCTTTCTTAGTGTTTCTTGTTATCTCTGTTCACAGAACTTCACTACACAACATCATTATTCCTATCTTTGTTTAGAGGTGAGGGAATTTAGGCTCCGAGAGACTGGGATAACCCAGATTGCAAGCAATGAAGCATAAATCAAAAAAACAGGTCTGCTCAATTCTACCACCTGTGCTCTTTTCACTCAGCTTGCAGCCCCTCTTTAGAATCTCAGTGAATATACCTCACCTCATCTACATCCTTGGATGTGTTTAAAAAGAATGGCTGATTTAGGGCTATTTTTTCCCAATTTATGATGAAGACACTCAGGCCAGAGTATAAACTAGAGTTAAAAACACTTTTCTTTGTTTCTGCTGGGCTGCACGGCTGTGAATCAGGCCAAGGGCCTCTATTGACATGCTTTCTAAATGATCATTCTTCCCTTTTGGTTTTTTAATTTGGGACCAATTTGCTCCTCTCTGCTTGATTAAGATCTAACACTTGGCTTGTCAAAATAAATGCAATGATAATCAAGCTTGCCTTTGTGGACTAGAGTGTGTTTTAGTGTGTAAGCCTTCCCTCGTTCCCTTTGGTTGGAACGCAAACCTCCTCCTGGGAGAAGCTACGTCATGCTGTAATTCTTACCTTCTTTGGATTGAAATAAGTGAGACGGAAGCCTCATCCTTTTAGGAAAAAGTGTTGATCCTAGAGCTGCCATAGCCTGGACTTGCTGATGACCTGCGGTCACCTCCGTCCACAGTCTCCCTGCTTTGGCCTAGGTACTTGCCATTTTACTCAGCTCTCTGCTCATCCTTGCTGCATTAGATCCCTCTTCCACCCTAGGGGAAGCTCATAATTAGAAGGGAGGCCTTAGCTAGATGGAAAATCCTCTTAGTAATAGCCACAGCCATCGCTTTAACCAGTGTCTACCATAGATACTACATAGATTATATTATTTAATGCTCTTAGCAATCTTTTCCTCATATTTCTTTTGCATTTCCCATATGCTAGGCACTACTCAAAGACTGAAATAGTAAACAGAGCAGGAAAAATCCCTGCCCTATGGAGCTCTTGTTTTTAATGGAGGGACCAGCTGTTTAAATAGGTATTGGCATTCTTATTTTTAAACAAAAAATGTTTTTTAAAATGTTGATTATTTAAAATCCCAGATGGCTCATAAGTAGAAATTATGAAAACCAAGCTCTGGATTAGGACCAAGGCCCAAGTTTACTCTACTAAATCCTACAATGTCCAGCTGATAGGAGGTCTCACTTCCAGAGTTCTCATTATTAAGGAGATGAGACTCAAATTATCACACAGTCAGTGCCTAGCTTTATACTACCAGCCAGCTCTGTGGGCAGTCTGCAAACTATTCCTGACTGACTCTAGATCCTTCACTTGATCTACTTGACTGAATGTCAGAAGGAGAAAAACCACGTAACTGTGGCTAATACGTAAGAGTGTCTACTATCTACCAAGTATGGCTCCAGTTATTTTATTTACATTGATGTTTTGCTCTTCACAAGTAGTCCAGGAATAGGGGTGTTTTCCATAAAAGAAGAGACTCAAAGATTGATGGTTTCTCTCTCAAAATCGTGGGAGGCAGAAATGGGATGTAGGCTCAGCGGCCTGGTGTGTGTGCTTCTCCATCAGCCTCACTGATTGTGTAAAGATTAAGATGAAATCTCACATTATGAGTGGAAGCCTGGGTTTCCAATCCCTCTCAGCCCATGCTGAGATCCAAATTTGAAAAATCTTGCTCTCAGAATGAGTAAAAGATGTGGAGGCAAAGGAATTTGTTCCTGATGAGGATCCAGGGCACAGATGTTTCTGGCAATGAGGACAGTGCATGCAGAGATGTGAAGTAGAAAAGAACATATCCTGCTTCCCCCAAAAGTAAGCCATGAAGACCCTTACTTCTCTTTACACTGGACATGGAAACTGTAGTTGCATGACCAATAAACAACCCCTCTTTGTTCAGTTCCTTCAGGCAGTGTCCCTCTCTTCCTGGGACTGGCGCTCTGAAATTCCATCAGCAATCACAGGTAGGTACAACTCTGGGTGTTGCAGACCCAAATACAAAACAGAAATGTGAGGACCTTCTTCAAAATTACTGAGAACTTCAAGACAATAACAACAAGTTATTCATCAAGCATGGAGCTTTTTGAATCACAAGGCCCTACACAATTGTGCAAAACACATGCCCATGAAGCCAGTCCTAACCCCAAACCTCTTGTGCTAGACTGGCAGTGTCACATCCCTCAGTTTATTTATTCTCTGTGACAATTCTGAAACTGAATGTATGTAAGCCCAAGTTCCAGTGCTGAAAATTGAACATCTAAGAATGAGTAGATCAAGTTTTTAGAATTAGTAGGCAACTATATCATTAACAAATCCCCATTAACAGTTAATACTGAACCTCAAACTCAAACTTAAAATACTCTGGTGTTAAAACACATGCTTTTAAATAATTTGCTTCTGCTTGTAGTACAGAGCTCTGCGTAGTACAGGGCTCTGTGAAACTCTTGGACAGTTTCATGTTCATATTTCAAAAGTGGCAGGGACCAATTAGGTTTGTGCTGAGAGATGGAATCACTATGAATGTCAACAACTTGTGCCATGAATTATCTTCCACAAAGCCCAGAGAGGAAGCCTAGACACATTACTTAACAGAGTCATCTCTTGGACTTCAGTTTCTCCACTGCCAAATCAAGACAATTAAAAAATGCCTACTTTGTACAGCTGTTAAGACAATTAATAACATGCTTTATAAACATTAATAGTTAATTAGAAAGAATGCTAGGAAATTGTTATCTAATTCTTCTGTTGCCCCCTTCATTTATTCAACCTAGTCATTACTGCATACTTCTGGCATGCCAGGTCCATACCATAGTCTGCAGGAGCAGAATGAAATGGGGTACAAATCCGAAGGCGCTCACAGAACAGCCAGTCAGTGGGAAGTAATTATGGACCTAAAAATTATACCCCAAAATAGATGATGCTTACAGAGATCACAGAGATGAACTAGGCAAATCAAAGAGGGCTTTTGGAAGAGGGATAATTACCCTGAACTTTTAGATTGACTATAAGTAGCTCATTTCACTACTGGCCAATGACAGCCACAGAATATTTAATAAATGGAACTGTCCATAGTGTCCTGATAGCATGGCTACATTTCAAAATCATCCTGAGTACCAAATTTTTCTTTTAATTTCGAAAATTGAAACAGATTTTACTTTTAAATTTCACCTTTGAAAGTAAAACAGGTATTTTCCCACATTCCAAAGGTCTGCAGTTTGAGCTCAGTGGTAGGTATTTGTAAGCAGAGACATTTTTAAGGAACAGGGAGAATGTTGACTTAGGAGTAAGAACTCATAGACATAGATGTCTGTCTATAACATGTCATCAGGTGTTTTCCAATCTCTTAGCCCACAGAGATGCATGCAGGATTATAAGTGTTAACAGTTGTTTAACAGTTGGCCTTTAACGTCAGGACCTGGGTCTCTATCTTCTTTGATAACTTGAGTACCAGTCCCTATTTCCCATATCTGACTTAGAGGACACAACTGATTAGCATGACACAATTAGGATGATCTCATTGCTATTACCAATGATTCATGCAGGGTAGACCTGAAACTCATTTCTAGAGAACAGATGACAGATGTTAGCTGCAAGACTTCTGAGAGTGGTTTCCTTGCTGATAAGGAAAATGAAGAAAATGAAGCCATATTTTGTTCTTACATCCTTGTTTTTCTGCACAGAGTTTATTATGGATGTGATGGTTAGTATTGCTTCATCATGACCAAGAGGAAAAGCTGGTCTATATAGAAAACTGACCTAGCAGAACAGACAGACAGGAATGGTCAGATTGTTGGTGACATCAGTGAGCTACCATGCTATCCAGCCTTGGAGCCAGCCACTCCACTTTCCAGAAATTTTTATTATGTGCAATAACAAACTATTCACATGGTATAAACTAGTGGATGCAAATCTCTGGTCAAAAACATACTTTTGGAATTAAAGAATTGGTGCTGTTATCACCATAAGGAAAAACTCTAAACATTCTGTTTCTTAAAGTTAATTCCCAGTTATTGTCCACACTCCCATGTGATAACAATTGATAGTGCAGATGCAGAAGCCAATTTGAGCCTTTAACTCCTGCCAAAGAGATGACTTCACTCTTCCTTGCTAACTAATAAGGAGCCTCACCACCAGCCACCCAAAACCTGCCTTGAGTGACAGCCTTCTAGCTCCACCAGAAAGTAACCTCTTCTTCATATAGACAATGAGTGGATTCCCTGAGGTAGCAGGCTTTGTGTTCTATAGACATAAATAGCCCCAAAATGTGTCCCCTCAGAAGAAGAGTGCCAGTGTTCTGGGATGCCATTGAGATATTGAGTACTGGTCAAGGCTAAGAAGGAAATGGCAAAGGAAATAGGGAGCTGTGGAACCTAACCCAGCAGTTATCTATACCTACAGCAGGGATCTACTTAACATCAGGTGACATTATTTTACCTTACTGTTAGAAAGCAGCAATTATTTTCTTACATATGAGGTGGCTTAGGAATATAATTATTGTATTTTCTGTAAGTCTAGAAACATCCTGATTCATCTGCATGATCTGGAGGGAACAGGATAGTATTAAGTAGAAAAGCAAACGAGGAATTTCTTTTAGTATCTTCAGTATTCATGGAATAACAGAGGCAGATTCACAGACTAAAGACAAGTCAGGTACCCAAACAAGCTCCCATCTGGCATGCAACTCTAAGCAGGCCACCTCAATAATCTGGATTTGGTTCAATCACCAATTATAGGGATGCTGCACTAGAGTCATGGCTTATACTAGATTATGCTCTGTCAATTCTGCTAAGGCCAAAATTATGCAAAGCTTCACTAAAGATCAACTGAAAGCCTTTTGTTAGCTATGAAGTACTATATGAAAAAAGATGTTTTAAAAATAAAAGCAAAACCAAAACAAACTAAATCATGCTAGGGGCTCTTCTTCCCTGTGATTTCTAAAGGAAAGCTGAGTTATCCACCAGAGCTATGATAAAACACAGACTAATGACCTTTTTTGTTTTTTAGCAGTACTGAGGATTGAACCTAGAGCTCGACATGTGCTAGACAAGTGCTCTGGTAATGAGCTATACCCCCTTCCTGATGACCATTTATAATAAATAGGGATCTTATTCATGGACACCACCTCCTGGATCACTTACGCCAAGCTAAGGGCTTCATATGCATTATTCTAATACCAAGAAGGGCTATGCACAGAAAGCATTTGCAGATGACAACACTGAGACTCGGGATAAACGATTTCCTGACGATGTACACTCAGCTAAGATGCAAACAGGCCCATCTCTTGCTGCAAACCTCATGTTAATTATACTCCACTGTGCATAATTAACTAGAAAATCACAGATAAAGAATGCTAGGATTTGTCTAATATACATCAGATTTTCATAGCAGACAAAATTTTGTGGAATTCTATCCATTTTAATACTCTCAAGCCAGAAAATGTGCTGTCCACATGTGATTATATGTGTGTAGTTATTATACCTACAACCCATGGAGAAACACAGTCTTCATAGAGAAGATGCATGGATAGTACATCAATATGACATAATCTAAAACTGTTAACACTTAAAATCATTATGATGTCTTAAAAACATGGGGATACACGTGAGAAGGCAAGTGAGGTAAAGAAAGAAAAAACATCAAATGGGATGTACTGTGAAGAGACAATTATTTACAAAGTATTTTCCTAGAATAGAAAGTAGAAAGCAAACATTGACCTTGGTAATAACTCAGAACAGCATAGACCAAAGAAAGCCCATGCACCAGATCTGACCTGGAGCCTGTTGTATAAGTTACAGTGACAGCCAGCTCCTTCATTTCCACAGACTGTGACTTCATGCTAAAGCAGTAGAGTAATTGTCCTTGTGGCCTGTAAATCCTAAAACACTATCTTTCCTTTACAGAAAAAGCTGGCCGACCCCTGATTTATAAGAGTAATGTTATGAGATTGTCTCCTCAACCCCAATTGTCAGTAGTAGTTCTCTAGTAATAGTAGATGAAGAGTTATCCACCAGAAATTATTTAATGCTAACATTTTATGATTCACTCACAAAGCATTTACACTTCTATGAAAAGAAGGCTTAGGCAGGATGTGTCTAGAGGTCCTATACACAGGGTTGGTTCCCCAGGCCTGATGTGCCACTCTGGCACACCACCAAGTCCCCCAATCCCCAAACTCCTCAGCTATAGAGATCTCTGGAGCAGACACAGAAACTCACAAATGGCCATTTTTATAGCATTTCCAGAGAATCTTACATCATATAATACAGCAATTGCTAATTAAAATGTGCCAAGGGGCAAGACAGGTGCACAAACAATAAAGAATAGTGGTGACAGAGGTCAAAAGGAAAGAATGTCCATCCTATCTATCTGATGATAGAGGCTGCCACCACCCCTAGCGGATCATGGCTGGGCAGGAATGCAGATGTGATATGAACAACTCTAACTTATTAAGGTAAATTTGGTCCATGGACTAATAATCGTGCAGTGCTACTAAAGTTGAATTCACAATGTGTGGATTTGTAGTTATCCAGGAAATACATATAACGGATATAGACAAAGTCCTCATACAAGGTCTTCTTTGAAGTTTTAAAGCTCTGAAATCTTAAGTTAATATTGCCCATGATATGTAATGATTGCTTGTAACATTCCAAGCATTGTGGCATGTGCTTTATATACATTAACACATCTAACAGTTTGTAAAAGCAGGACCATCATGGCCATTCTCACAGCAAAGATGTAGAAACACAGGCATAGACAGACTAGCTAACTCACCAAGAGTTACAAAACTAGTGAGTACAGAGATTGAGTTTGAACTTAGGCAATGTGTGCCCCAAAATTTGTGTCCTTGGCTAGCACCTCTCACTCTTTAATGTGCAAAAGTTTACCTGAAAAACGCTGACATGAAGATTCTAGTTTAGAAGATGTGAAATAGGGCTTGAGAATCATTTCTAAGTGACTTCTAGCTATGCTGAAAGATGACCCATGAACCACACTTTGGCAAAGCATTGAGCCAGTAGATCGGGGTTCTCAAAGTGTGATCTCCAGAGCGCCAGTATGACCCCCTCAACACCAAGGAACTTCTTAGAGATGCAATTCCTACAATTTACATTCACTAAACCCTCCAGGTGATTCCTGAGCAAGTTCATGACCTCAGATAACCAAAGCCTCAGTCTTGGGCTTTGACTGTGGCAAGTCATAGTGTTTCCACTGCCTTAGTATCTTGATTCTTGCTCAGATAGGGGAAACATGGTAGAATGTGCTAGTAGCTCCTAGTATATAAATAATTCCTATAAAGAGCAGCACTTTGTTAAGTAGAAACAGAGTGGTAGTCTAGACTCTTTGTACATCTGTCTTCAACTCAGGACAAGATCAAGCAAAGGACATCATTCTAGCTTACTCACAAAATCACCTCTTCGATTACACAACCATCAAAAGCACCTGTTGCGTATTCTCTGGGCTTAACAGTCCTGCCTCCAAGCTCCCTATGTTCTGGGCTTTAGACATATACAACCTTTGGAGGGCAGGATTATAGAAGCTGGGTATACTTGGGGGTGAGTGTCTGGGGGGAGCACAGACACCACATAGCTGTTATCTGTAGTGCCAGAAGTGTTTTGACAGTTTTCAAGATGGACATTAAATCACTCACAAGAGAAAAAGTGAAGTGGGTGTCACCGGCTGGGGATGGTGGGCAGGGGATGGTGGAGGCTGCCCACAAGTAGCAGTGGTAGTGACCGTGTGATGGGAGTCAGGATGAGAATCGTAAATCTTAATTCCTCTCTGTTTCAATGGATTTGAACCAAATGCCCTGGACAAAGAGTTTGGATCTTGCTGAAAAACCACACACACACACACACACACACACACACACACACACACACACTCAAAGTGATCAAATGTACAAACTAGGATAGCCAGCCCTCAATCCATGTTAATGTTCAGACTGTCACCATGGAGTGAAAGATAAGAAGAGGCACTGTGGATCCCTGGAATCCAGAGGAAGCCATACTCTCCCCGTGTGTTGTCGCCTTAGGCCTGGTGAATATGTCACTCCTTTGCTAGGAGCTGGCTGCTCTTATAATGAAGGCAATTAGTACAGCCGGCCCTCCTGATTCTGATTGCTCTCCTGCCAGAATTAGGCACCCTATAAAAAAAAAATGGAAATGCAGAGCAGTTACCATAAAGCAATAATAAAGTAAACCATTCAATTATGGATGAAAAAAGGCACTTAGATTAATAAGAATATTGTATGCTTAAGAGTATTAAAATATCAGCATATTACCATTTTGCATACATAATGAATGAACTTAGAGACCAGAATGATTGGGACAGAAAAAATTCCAAATGATGGTGTCCTTTCTTAGAGCCAATGCTGCTAATCGGGGTCTAGTGAAGGAGGAATGTATGAACACTTACAGGGCCCTTGGACAATCCTAAAGCTGTTTGGAAGGAAAGACAAGGGGCCATGGGGGGAGGGGGATAAGAAAAAAATGTGTAGCTGGCAGCACCCTTTAGCAGGATGTGATGATTAGTAAATGACTGCAAGAATCTTTAATATCAGAGGAGGATATTAATGGCAACAGAGTATAAGGCAGTGATTGCAAAGTCACAGGCCTACAGAAGCCAGCCAGGTGACACAAACTAAGTAAACAGGACCTGAAGAAAAGTGGTTGAGCAAGGTGCGACTATTTTGGCAGTATTGGAGATTGAACTCAGGGCCTTCCCACTGAGCTACATGTCCAGTCCTTTAATTTTCCATTGGGAGACAGGGTCATGCTGAGTAACTAAATTGCTCAGGCCAGTTTGGAAAGTGCAATCCTCCTGCCTAAATCCCTCAAAAGAGCTGGGATTACAGGTATGGACTACCATACCCAGCTACTGTGACTTCTGAAAGTAAACAGCTGCTGGCTATTCAGCTGGGTTTTGGTGTTTTGTTCTGTTTCTTTTGTTTGTTTTTGTTTTGCCATAGAAAATTTGAGTATAGTTTAAGTGACCTTGGCTGGATCCAGAGTGTGTGACACTAGAATTGATTCACGCATCAGTGATAGGACCAAGGGCACTAGGATTCAGAGTGTGAGTGTGACCTACCCTAAGTAGTCCATATAAGATAAGAGGGGCAGAAAGACTGTTAGGGTCCCTTCCTTGTCTTGATACCCTCTCCATGCCATGAACTGTTTCTCCTCTGCCAGCCTGCCTTGGAGCCAGCCAACTATGGACTGAAGCCCCTACAAAGTGTGAAGTAAATAAACTTTTCCCCCTTTGACTTTTAGTGCCAGGTATTTTGTACCTGGAAAAGTACTAAGACATCAGAAAAGTAACTAAGAATCAGAAAAGAACTAAGAAAAGTAACTAAGAGTACATAAGAAAAGTAACTAAGACATCAGAATATACAGATCACAATTTCCAGTCAAAGGTAGAAATAATGATGCTTGTGTAAGATTTTCCTATTTTTGAAAGGCAACATATGCCAACCAACAATGTTTATACCAAGTGTGTCTCCCTGGTCACCACTATGGTCTTTAGTATATGTGTCAAATAGTCACCATAGGAGAATGGGGTATCATGCATTTTTTTGACTTCATCTATCTATACCTGGGTTTGTTATTGCAGAAAAAATTGTATATCTCTTGGCCTCAGTTTCTTCATGTATAAAATGAAGTCTTATAGGCTGTAAGTTCTTTGGGACAATCTTGAAAACAGTTTTTCTCAACATGGAATCTCCAAAATATAGCACCATGCTTGGCACAGAGGAGGTCTTAAGAAACTGTTGAATGATGGAATAAATGGAATGGTGAATGAGAGTCTTCTGGAATCTCACAGTCTCTTGGTTTGTTACCGTTAGCTCTCTCCTCTCAATTCAGTGAATGTAAAGCAGTGAATGTGAAGATAGAACATAAGTGAACGATAAGCTCTCCAGAGAAGACGCATGCCGGGAGCAAGGGGTGCTTTTGTTTCTGTGCATCTGCCTCACCTGCAGTCCTATCTTAGACGACAGGTGCTATTACTTGACTTATGAACACTCATGTCAGAATTTCCTTTCTACCCTTTGCAGAGAGTCCTCATGAGAGCTCTGGCTGCCCCAAGTCTCCCACTGGGGCCGTCTGTGGAGTCTGCCTGTCCTTCCAAAGCGCTTATGTCCTAGGCCCTTGAGTTTTTCAGCTCTTCACGGCTAAACAACCCAAAGCTACCTCCCACTTCTATTCATTGCATGGCTGTTAAGCCACTTTACTGTGGATTCTTGGAGACTTGCTATCCCCATGTGTAAAATGATCATGAGAGAACAATTATTTATTTATGCATCAGTACTCATGGAGTATCCACATTTAACACTGCAACAGTGAGCAACGTAAGGTCCCTGCCCCCAGGGGAGTTCACAGTCTAGTAGTAAACAAAAAATAGAAATCTGTGTCACAGATTTCCAGATGAAGATAAGAGCTACAAGAGAAAATACAGCAGTAATGGAAGAGAAAGTGACAGGAGCAGATTTTGTTTCTTATAGAGCAGCTTGAAGGTACCTCTTCCAAGGAACACGTTTATGCAAAAGTTCAGGCGCAAACACTATGGTGTTGCGTGAAGTACAGAAAAATAGGCATTGGGATTAAATAAAGTGAAATCATAAACATCTATAAAGTGAGTCTCTGTCACTTCTCCTTGTCCATTTTTTTTTTTTTGGAGACAAGGTCTCACTAAATTGCTAAGTTGCCCAGGAGAGGCTTGAATATGCACTATTTCTCCTGCCTCAGCGTCCCAGAGTGCTGGAATTACAACTGTGCATCCCATACCTGGCTGTTAGGTGAGTCTGCATAAATGCTTAGTACATGGTATTGGTGAACACATTCAGGAATAATAATAGTGGAATTCTGTGTATGCTTACTACATATTTTATATTAATTGCCTTTTTGGATCCCCACAACTCCACCAGGAAGATAATGTTTCTGCCATTTTTATAGATGAGAAAATTAAGGAAAAAGCATAAATCAAATTGCCCCAACTCACCCACCCTTCAAGTGATAAAATAAGAATATTAACTGAGCGGGTGTCTCGAGTACCTTGCCCTCTACCACTCAGGTGCACTGCATATTTTAACAACGGGGGCACCGGCCCGTGATCTAGTCTTCTTTTGCTAACCTCTAAAAACCCAATTGAACTTTTATCATGAATTTCTTATTTAAGAAATTCATTTATTCAACACGCATTTATCAAACACCTGCCAAGTCTCTGGCCCTTGAACAGGCACCGAGAATATAAAGAATGTGGCCCAGCTTCTATCCACACACTGAGATGTGGAGGTAGAGACAAGTGCAAAATTATAATGCACTATATCAAGCCTCGGAATACTGTTTAACTGTCTCATGTGTCTTCAGCTTGTCTTCCCGACAGGAATTTGTCAGCAGAGAGTGTGATGTATAAAAATTATTGCTAGTGTATCTGGACATTTTCATAAACAATGGAAAAAATATTAGTGGCTTCTGAGAAACAAAAAGCTACAGTGGCAGAATTATAAATTTCAAGAAATCTTCAAATAGACTTAGAAGATAGTCAACTAACCAAGTCCCCTCAGCTGCCTGAATCCTGATTTTTCTCCCTTACTCTCTCCTCTATATTAGAATATCTGGTTGATTGGGTGAAGAATGAACCTTCTCCATTTTTTTTGTATTGTTGCATATATGTTCTTTTTCTCCTGCTCTTCAAACTTACACATGTTGACAGGAAGCTGTTTACTCCTTTTGTTATATGACACAATAGAGGAGGTAAAACATGGATCTTCATCATCTCGCTTTATAGTAAAATTGGACCATCGGCAAAGCACCCATCCTGGCCAACCTACTATGACATAAGGCTCTTTTACCTTGGTTGATTAATTTTGAGTTTGATTTAGAATTTGTACATTGCCTTCACAGTCATTAAAGAGGCATTAATTCAATATTCAAGAATAGAATCCATTCTATTCTCTCAATTTCATGGTTCTCTCTCAATCTTCTTTACAAACTACAGAGTCTGTTTGGCCCTGGACTAGCTTTTATTGATCTCAGCTCAAGTAACACTTGGGAAGGGCAGCTTAGAATCTGTACATTTCCTATATTCATTTCTATAACATAGATCTCAATTTCATATATTCTTCATACCATTTCTAACACTGCAGAGACTAGAAAAATATAGTTTTCTAGTCTCTTCTGCCATGACCTGCATGGTGCCTCCATTCCATTTCCATTTTGTACATGTTCACTCATACACACACACCAGATCCTCACAGAATCACACGTACATTTCTGTTGTGAGATTATCACTGGCAGCTCACCCAAAAAAGCCCAGTGTGAGGTCATGTTTTGTGTGACCATCTTTATGTATTTGAAATGTTTAAATGGTTTTAACTAACCTGTAAGTTCTTCCGTTTGACATAGTTCACACCGGTCTTCATTATCTGGCTTTATTTGTTTATATTCCCTGCCTGGAGGACTTTGGGTTTACAATAGCCATCTCTCTTCACACTGAATTATTTCCAGCTTCCTGATCATGTCAGATGGTGTCCTAGTACTACGCAATGGCTCATGCTGCCATCCAAGCTTGACTCATTCTCCTTTCCAAACTAATAACAGCTGAAAACATACCTTAACACTGAACACTCTACTAAACACGATCACAGATTAGCTTGTGTGATCTTCAAATTTACCCTATGACAGAAGAGCTACTGTCATCTGCATTTTATACAACAGGAAACCTAGACTTAGAAAACTATATGACTGTTTAATATCAAAGAGAGTCAAGCCATCAGCTCTAAAACATACATTTTTCTCTAACAAGTTATGTCAGTAATTCTGCCTTATTCTTTAGCATTTTAGCATGTCCTCCTCCGCAAAGCCTCTTTTTTTTTTCTTTAGACGGGTCTCACTATGTAGTTCAGTCTGCTTGTAACTCATTTTGTAGCCCAGGCTGGCCTTGAACTTGCGGTGATACTCCTGCCTCAGCCTCCCAAATGTTGGGATTATAGGCATGCACCACCACACTGGACAGAAACCTCCCTTGAGTTACTACAGACAGAGTAGTTATTTTTCTCTTGATGATTCCTTAAGCATTCAGCACAATGTCTCTTGGTAAAGTTATCAATCTGTTACATTTGTTTAATTCCATGCAAACATCCCAGTAGATAAGACTTTCTCTGCCATGAAAATTAGAGATACCCAAGAATATGCCTACATGAAACACAGTGTGAGACTTAGGTTTCCAGGTCTTAATCCACGATCTGTTACCCTCTAAAAATGGAGACATCTTTTTCTAAATCCCCCCTTGCTAACAATATCTGGGATGCACCCCACTCCCATTCCTTGACATTTATTTCAAGGACCAGGTACACTGTAACAGCAGCGGGTACACCAGTGTCTCCAAGGGTGATAATGGCTGTTGGAGCCAATGATGACATACCTTCAGGGAGGAAATTTCTAAAACATAGGAAGAAGTCTCACTCAAAGTGGCACCCTCATGACCCACTGGAAAAGAACTCCAAAGCCACGAAAGCTAATCCCTTTGTCTTACTAATGGGTGAGTCTGAGCCGCTTTTTCAGAGTTGGCCCTATGTTAGCTCCTCAAACCAAAATCCTTTCCCTATTTTTGTCTGGCTTTCTAACTCTGTCAAATAAATCTGACAGCGTCTCTCAATGACACATCCTGAAATTATTTTTCTTTGATGAGAGTCAAGGAATTGACTCTTTCAGGGGAAAGGGAGCAAGTTGAGGTGCTCATTCTTCTCTTCAGGGAACCCCTTCAAATGCCATCTTGTGACACGCCAATTTCCTGATCTTCACTTGAAACATGCAAAAGATCCTTGGCTGACAGCACACAGATTCCAAGATTTTATTGAACCTCAGTTTAAAAGTCTTTCTCCAACCAACAAAAATATATTTAACAATTACATTTCCCACACTTGAATGCAACTTACTGACAACTCTCATTCATTCCAGTCCATAGGCTTCTTGAAGGGACAATATTTTACTCATTTGTGGAATCTTATTGTTTACCCTTGGGCTCAGAATCAGCATGTGAAGATGTTAGTTCAACAAATGAATAAATGACAAACCAAGCTCCCTAAGAATGCAGAAAACATAGCCCATTTTGCCAGGGTAAATTAGACTAAAATGACAGGCTGGCTTTGCAGTGCTGATTTCCTAAGATTAGTGGCCACAGATCATGCAGATTTTAGAGTTGAGACAGCTAAGTTAGCTTTAAGTCAGACCTGCAGTTCTCCTACAACACAGGAGAATTGTACTTCCCAGCCCCAATGTGGCTAGGAGACAGAGCACATGGCTTGATTCAGCCACTGCATTGCAAATGGAGTTGAAATATGTCACTTCTGGGTGGGAGGTAGTAAGAACTGGTTTATTATTTGCCATTTTCCTTTCCTTGTGCACATTCTACATGCAACATTCCAGGTGGCAGAGACCTCAACTATCTACCTATTTGAGCTAGGAAGCTATGGACAGGAAACAGAAACAGAAAATGCAATGCTCTTTTGCTGCATTAAGCCAAGGATATTAGAAGATTACTACTGAAGCATAGTCTAGCCAACCTGACTGATTTAAAAATCTATATCCATTCATTTACTCATTTTCCAAATATTTATTGAGCACTTAATGTGTTCCAGAAGCTATTCTAAATGCCAAGGATACAATGATAAACAAAATCAGATATGGGCCTCAACCTCATAGAAATCATGATCTCCTGGAGAGAAAATGTATTTATCAAAGAAAGACAGACATTAAAATTTACAACAGTAACCAATGTTTTGAGAAAGGAATCCTGAGGCCATGAAATAAACTAATGGAATCACATGATCAGAGATCACAGGAAACTTCCCTGGGGAACTCATACGTGAGCAGAGATCTGCAGAAAGATTAACTTGGTACAGAGTTTGGGGGAGGCGAAAGGAAGATATGAAACAAAGGGAGATGCATAGGCAAAGTGTTAATACAAGACCTTGTGGGTTCAAGACACTGAATGGAGGCCTGTGCATCTCCAGCAAGACTAGCTCAAACTTCTCCGCTGTCTCTGATCACCAGCAGAATGGAGGCACTGTCATGCTGTGCATGAATGCTGCTAGCTGGGGGTGGTCCATATGCAATGACATAGCATCCTGAAAGTAACTTCAACCTACAAGGTACACAAAAATGCCAGCTGAGTGAGAATCTGTAGTTGCATGTATTAAATGCATAGATCCCCCCACCCCCATGACCATGTATCTAACTTCACTGAGCTCCTGAAGTTTATGTCCTAGGGAGGAAATGAGGAAAAAGCAGTATGGTGAAGCAGCATCACCTGCTATTACCTAATAAACCCCTACTTTTGTACATTGTTCATGAAAACAAAATGCAAGCCTCTGAAAGACATTGTCATCTGACAGATGGAGGCTCTCATCTTCATTGCCTGAAAGTGCAAATTAGGAAGAGAGCAAATGGCCTAGTCATGTGTGTCTGCACAACTTGCAAACAGGTCCAGAAAACAGGGTGGATGTGAACAAATGGATAGTGCTACAGCGTTTATTGAGTCCCAGAGTACTTTCAAACTTTGGTCTTTTTATTTCCCTAACTTCCCTAAAAGTATATATTAGCATTCCCATTTTGCAGACGTTTGCAAAGGTGAATCAATCAATTCAATACATATGAAAAATAGAGGCAAAGGGAAATCACAAAGCTGGTATTATGTAAAGCTAATACCTGAATCCACTTCCCTGTGGTTCCGAATCATCTTCTGCGTTCTTGTTACCAAGGTATAAGTGGTCTATTGTGCAAAATTTGAAGTAAGAGTTATAAAAGCAAACACTTCCAGAAGCCTGACCAGGGCAAATGAAAGAAGTGGACCAGAAGAAATCCAGCACAGAGAAGATACCAGGGGATCTGGAGAGAATGTGGTTGTCTGAAACGGGGAAGCTACTAAACAGCTTCCATTCATAACTGCCATGTGACAGCAAAGATCTAGCTCTGCCAGATTTACCCATTTCAAGAGAATCCAGACAGGTGAAATCTGCAAGATGTTAAAATGCTAGCATCTGAAGCAAAAAAATGGACAAACCAGAAACCCTCATATTCACCTAACAAAAGTATATTTAAGTTTGATTTAACCCAGTGATACTCAATCAGTTGTGATGTTTCCCACTGGGAGGCATTTGGTGATGTCAGGAGACATTTTTGGTTGTTAGAGCTGGGAGGAGGTGATACTCTTGCTCTGGTTTCTGGTTTTAAGTTTCTCTACTCAGTTAAGTCTTCTCTGAGGTTTATTATCCCCTTGCCAGAGAAGGGATGATGACACTTGTTTTTCATCTAGTTTGCCTTGTTCCAGACCCGGGCTAATTCTTACTAATGTTGAATGTCTTGAGCTACACTTGCAAATCCAGCTTAATGTTCAAGTGTATAAGAAACAGGAACAATTCAACGCCAGTCAATAATGTAAACAAAGCCTGGTTTAGATAAACCCCATTACCAAGCCTGAAGTGGCCCAGAGCACCTCTGCTACTGCTGATTAGCGTAAATGCTAAACACAAACCAATTAACACACTCTAAGGCTGCTTATCTCCTGTCACTTAGTGTGGAAATAAAGCCCAACGCTAAATACACATATCGATTTAGCCATTAAATCCAACATCACTCAAAATAAAACTCATTATATTATTGAGTAAAAACAAAGTCACCTTAGTTTTCAGAATGAGCTGTATCATTAAGAAATTTCACTTTCACACTTTTCTGCTGATTTTACCAACTACACTTTAGGACCTCCTTCTATTGTGTGTCTTAGAGCCATGAAGTAAATTCATGCATTCACCTCAAAACTGTTTGCCTTTAGCCTTAAAAACGTACACTTGCATGGGAATCCTTTTCCTTTAAAATGCTATTTTAGCACAGAAGAGGACATTTTATGCTTGGAAGGAAGATTATCAAACAGGAAGGTTCAGTAGGATACAAAAAAATAACAACAAATACAAAAACCACAGGCAACACCGTAAAAATGGGCTAACTTTGAACATTAACCACAGGCACTGAGCTGATGCTTACGGAGACAAAAACCAGAAATACCTTTTCAGTACAGGTATAAACAACAGACTGAGGAGTCTGAAAAAAGAAAACACACAATTATGAAATAACTTTAAATGAATGTTATTAGTTTATTCTGTACTAAAGTCCATGAGTCAGCTCACAGGCTGTGTATTCTACCATAATGGCAGCCACAGCATTTTACCAAAATGGTTTAAGACTCCCCAGCCAGAAACTGAGCCCCAGTGAAGAGTTCATCTTTCCACCTTCAGCTCTCCATATGCCAGCAGGAAATTTGGCAGGTACACTATTGCATACATGTAGCAGAGAGACACAAGCCATTAGCTGTCTTACAAAAATACATGCTTCAAGAAATGCCCATGGAATTTCAGTGGCAGGCTTTTGTGCTTGTTTGCTCCACAAACTTCACTTGAGGGCTCTTTTACCTTTATTTTTGTTGGGTAGAATTACTCTTTGATGCATACATAACCTTGTCCTTTGTAAATCTCTCCACAAAATTCAGTGCTTATCTCAGTGTCTTAGTTACTTTCCTGGTTGCTAAGACACAGAACCCAACAACGACTGGAAGGAGAAGAGGTTTATTTGGGCTCACAGTTTCAGAGCCTGTGGTCAGCAGTCTCCAAGGCAGAAATCACAGAATGGAAGGGTCTGCTCCATTCTGAGAGGAAAGCTGCTCACATTATGGCAGTCAGAAAGAAGACAGCGAAGGGAGGAGCCAGGCACAGAAAATACTCTACCAGGTCATGTTCCCAGTGACTGGCCTCCAACAGCACATTTAGCACATCTGGTATAACGCCCCCGATTAAGTCATCTTACACACACATTTGTCCGGGTGGCAAGAACCACTCACTGCCTTACCAAAACCTTCTAAAGAAAAGTTATAAATACAACATGGCTTGAACATGGGCATCTATTTTCTTTTCCTCCAGGAAAACCACGAAAATGACAGTAAATACACTGAATAGTGTAAATGAACACAGACAAAAAGAACAGGTGAAATAGGTAAGGAACATGATTCGGTAAGATGGCAAATGCTGGAGCTGGCACCAGCAGTGTTAGATACTGGAAAGACGCAAGCGACTTGTTCAAAACAAACACGGATGGTCCAGTACTAACTGTACCAGCATGTAGTCTTGGTAACATGGCATGAGGCTAAATATGCTGGTGATGTCTACTTTTTTCACCATGTACTACCAGGAAGCTCATGTCCTCAAGTCAGCCCATCTCCCCAAAGGCCATGATGAAAATAAGCAATGCATGAAAGAGACAGATGCTAGCATAGTCCATGCCTCAAGAAGGTGTCACAATCACTCTAGTTCATTCCACTGACCCTACTTAGATTAAAGTAATCTATTGTTTTACGTACCCCGACTCTTTACTGGTAGGAACCTGCACATCTTATGTTCTTCTAAAACCCAAATCTCTCTTATTTTTGGATTTTCCCTAACATCTAGTCACACCCTCACACTGTTCATCATGATATCTCACCTAGTCAGATTTCTGGTTGCAAAGAATTCAGGCCTTAACATTTTCCACTACTTCTAATGTATTTTCTGTCTAATAAACAAACTAGAACTTTATCCAACACTTCCCCAGGTGGATGTCTCATGACACAAATTTCAACTGTGGTGATATTTATTGTCCCGGGTGCTCTGGGTGTCCCATTATAAATATATTCCTGGAGTCCTAAGTTAGTCCTCTTCTCTATCCTCTACATTTCCTGACTAATTGCAGCTGCTCCTAGCTTTCAACCACCTCTGCACAAAAGATCCCCTAACTTCCTAATAAGCAGCTTGGATTCTTCTCCTGAATGCAATACGCATAATTCCATTTCCCACCAAATATGTGCAACTGGAAGACTCACAGAGTCAACAATGCCAAAGCTATCGGTAGTTTGCTAGGTTTCTCTAGCTTCTGTCCTGCTACTGATTTACCTGTTTTTCATTTTCATCAAAGGCATTATCATTCACTCAGGATTCTGAGGCAGATAACTTGGTTTCTTCCTCTTTTTCTGCTCAGTTCCCATGTTTAATTAGTTACCATGTCTGACAACTCTCCCTTGAAATACCTCTCACATCCATCCTTTCTTCTCTTCTTTTCATTATTTCTCTGCTGAACTATTGCTCTAAGGCCTTAAACACCCCCCCCACCTCTAGGTCATCTCCCTCCCAATCTACCCTTGCCATGGTAACCAGCATGAGATCATGATATCTTCAAAAGATACTGAATCTTCAGAACCTTGGAGAAAATAGTACCATAGTTATAAGCAGTCAAGAAGCCCTTTCTCAAATTCCTTTTATAATCCCTTCAAACAGCCAATAATAGAATGATCTGATATCTCTGCTAACGGGATAAAATCAATTGCATTCCGAATCAGTGACAAGTTTACATTAATTGCAGTGTCTTTGGAAACAAGACTTAAAAACACACACGAGCTTTTGAAAGACCTCAATTACTTTGTTATTGCCTATAAAAAGATAAACTCAAACATTTTTTCAGCTTTTATCAGGAAGTAATTTTAAACTGAAAGAAAAGTTGCAAGAATAAAAACAGTACAAAAATATCCATATATGCTTTACCCAGATTCACTTATTGTTGAGATTTCATTAAAGAAGACTGTTCTGTTATTTGTTTTCTACCCCTCTTCCTCCCTCTTCTCTTTCTATATATATATGTATATATGTATATATGTATATATGTATATATGTATATATGTATATATGTATATATGTATATATATTATGTATTATGTATTATGTATTATGTATTATGTATTATGTATTATGTATTATGTATTATGTATTATGTATTATGTATTATATATGTGTGTGTATGTGTATGTATATTTATACATTCTTTATATATGTGCTACGTAATTGTCAGAGGTAAACCTATGTAAAGAGTTATTTTCAAGAATACTGTTCAATTTTGTGCTAATGAAAAATTCTAGATGAAAACAATCACCCATAAAAAATAAATAATAAGTACTGACAGAAAAGAATGTCTTAAAATCTAAACACACTGTCATAGAAAAAAATGAGATATGTGAAACTATCAAAAAATTCATGCCCAAGAAGTTTCAGGAGTTAATTTCATACTAAAACACACAAATGCATAAGCCTTTTGACCTGTAATAGAGAATTTGTAAAAAGCATGACACAGTAAGTACTCAGAGAGGAATCTTTCAATCATACCAAGGCAGCATAGAGGATGGTTCTTAAAGCATGGTTCTTAAAAGTTTACTATGGGCCTGCCTGGCAAGCGTGAGGTAATGAGTTAGATCCCTGGTACCACCACCATCAACAAAAAAATTTGACTATGGATTGATTTCTCAAAGGGAAAAGGATGGAAAATTTATTCAAACAATGGTAATTTTTTGTGGAAAATATTTGAAATATGAATATATAGAGAGAAATAATCATCAAATGACATAAGCCTGGGAAGACTAAAAAGAAATATCAGGATCAGGAATGAAACACTCAGAATCTGGAGATGGGTCTAGTTCTAAAAATATGTGAAAACAATACTGAACTTTGATAGTTAATACCAGGGAAGTAGTCACAACTGTGATAATAGTTATTAAAAAACTAACTTGAGATTACTCAGAAATGTGAAAGCAATATGTGGAAAGAAAAATGTGGAGCAATATTTCATTACATTCACAAAAGTACAACATCTAGAATAAAGACAGTGATCATTCCCCTCTACAATTCTCTGGTCAGTGCATCTTGGTACAGTGCTCCATTTAAGAGAATGTTTGGATTTAAAAAATTCATATATGCTTGTCATACATAATAATTAAATTTATCTTGAGAAATTGGTACATACACATATCACACCTTGATCTAATAAAAAAATTACTGGTTTTTAAAAGGAGAGAAAACACAACCAGAAAACTTGAAAAATGAGTAGAAACTAATAAAATTTGTTGATTTGCTACTCTCATCTTTGGGGAACAATAATTTATTTTTCTTTAGGAGAGCAAACATCCCTTTTACCAATTAGCAAAATTAACCAGAACAATGTACACTCAACACAAGACTGCCTAATCACTGTCCTTTTTCCCCATGGAAAAAGTGATTTATTCAATTTCATAAAGCTCATGATTGTCAAACACAGTTAAGAGTTCAGGTGAGATTATTAGAAAACTACCTCGAGGCATAGTGACACCCTTCTATAATTCCAGCACTCAAGAGGCTGAGGCAGGAGGATCATTGCAAGTTTGAGACCAGCCAGGGCTACAAAGTGAGCTCAAGGCCAGCCTGAGTTGCATAGCAAGACCCTGTCTCAAAAAGACCAAAAAAAGAAAACTGTTTGAGTGGCTAAGTTGAGAGGCTAAATTGAGAAGCTTTGTGCTTCTAGTACGTACTGTGACCATAAAACCAGTGGAAAAAATATCAAATAAGGGATGAAGAAAGACAGGTTCCTGATGCAATTGAATGAGAACTTTGATCCAGACTTTTCTGAATCAGTCTGAATGTTTCAGTTACATAAGTCTACAAATGCCTTTTCACTCATTCAACTCCAATTGTTCCATTTTTCACCAAAATATTTCTAGATAATGGAGTCTTAAAATATGCAATATGAAAAATGATTGACTGTTGATTTTAAGATTAAAATGCCACACAAAGATCATGACTACTTTAAATTCTTAAACACCATTTCACTGCAATCAAGAACAAGTAACGATGGCCTGCCCTACTCATATTTGCTTTGCATTTTCAGAAGGTTTTATAAAATTCAGTAAGACAAGAAAAAGTAATTGGATACTACTGGAAAACAGAAGGAATTTTTTTTCTCCTTGTTTATATGATTGTAAAATTACAAAATCAAAGAAGTACCAGTTAAAAAATCACTTTATTTTGACAAAGTAGCCAGATGTAAGATAAGCATACAAAATCAATATGTCCTAAATCAAGTACTCACTAGCTAAAATGGAAAAGAAATATTATATTCATAAAGATGATAAAGGCTAAAAATATTCAGAAACCCAAAACATACGAGCCTTAAAGAAAAAACTATAAAATTGCACAAGATCAATCAAGATATCAATAAATAGGAAAATATATTATGTCCATGAGTGAGATGACTCATGTATTAAAATATCAATTATCTCAATATTAACATATTAATTCAAGATAATTTAAGTTAGGATATGAAATATTTATCAATTTTTTGAAGCGATGCTAGTATAGTATCAAAGAATAAACTTTCACAACCTACCAAATATGTCAGTAAGAATAGTGAGGAATAGCTTTTCTTACAGGTATTAAGATATGCTATGTTATTATCATAATAAAGGCAACATAGTATTCAAACAAATTAATAAGTAGGTCAGAGAAAGAATTTGCTTTGAGACAAATTGTATTATAGAGGAGAGTTTTATTTATGGTAAGACTACCAGCATCTTTTGGTTTTGCTTAATAAATACTACTGTCCCAACTACATATTACCTGGTACAAAATAAAGTGGAATCCATTTATCATATACTATACATATATAATGTTAGCTAGATTTAAAAAACAAATGCAAAGAAAATGAGAAATTTAGAACCGTAGATTATAGGTTGAAGTGATATGTATTTCTTTAAAAATACAAAATACTCAGAAGCTGTACTCTCCTTTAACCTTCAGTGTGTCCTCAGGTTTATTCTGACCCCCTGAAAGAAAATGAAGGATGAATAGCAACCACATAACAAACAGAAGATTCTTCTTAGGTTCTAGACATGCCTGAGGTCTGCTGTTGTCACCACCAATACCTGCAGAGAATCACTATAGCCAACAATTAAAAGGCCTTTTGCTTCTAATCTTATCTCCTCTCTCATCACATTTCTTGCCTAGTTCTCAGCCAAGGAAAGAATGTCCTGTCTCATTATTTATACTGTTTATCTCCTCATTCATCTTATCTACAAATAGTACTGTTTTCCAAGGAAAAAGAACAGATCACCAGAACCAACCACCTTAGCAAGGTGACACATGGTCACTGTTCCAATACACAGCCCAGCAGAGTGTAAGGAAAACAGAATCAAAAGCAACAGGAAAAGACAGAAAAGAGGACTCACATTTCATTTTTAACTATTATATCCACACTACTATAGATATCTCATCTAAGAGAAAACTAAAGTGTGGGTAGCTATTCCTCTCTTCTGATGAGTTGAAGGCTCAGCAAGGTTAATATTTTGCTCAAGATCACAGTGGTGTGAATCCCAATGTATTTTCTAGCTTATTCACTCCCTTCTGCACTCCAGTTTCGCTCGGAAGTGACTATCCCCACTCTCAACCCTTGTGTATACAAGATGAGCCTATTGTGGAGGCAGACAATAATTTTGTTTCAGCCTCCAGTCAGTGTTTCAGAAAAAAGGCATGGCACCCTGGGTACTCGCCTAAGGGTCAAATTTCAAGTTCACTGGAATCATTGTACAGTCTTTATGGTTGAGGGATGGGTTTGTTCCCCGGAAAGGACTGTCTCTGTATGTGCTAGTGTCAGCCTATGAGGATTCAACTTTCCTGGAGATCACAGGTCTAAAGACGTCTGGTGTATCTCAACATCCCTGTAAACCTCTTATCTCAAAATCCTCAGTCTTGAAGAGGAATGAGATCATGTAAATTCAAGGTTTATCAATCCTGCCCAACTAGCTCCTAGACAGACTCTCCCTTCAGTGGTGCGGAACCTATGGCATGCACACCACAGCACGCTGTTTGAAAGCTCTAAAAGGCTCCATATCACTTCCCTGAATGATCCATATACTCCTATGAAGAGCTAAGAAGAGAGAGGACCCGATATTTATAATGACAAAATGTACAAAATGAAGGTCAAACTTTATTATGCTTTTAGTTACCTATTGAGCAATTTGTAAATCTGTAGGCCCAAACTACAGAGCCATGGTACATAGCAAAAAGGCTTTTCAATGCCTAAATATTCCAAAAGAAATCATGAATCATTCTTTCAATGAGTAGCAGCCAATGGGCCAGGATTCTCCCTGTTCCTCCTTCCTGTGGTGGTTCCTGACTGTGCTGTGACTGCACCAGACCATGAGGAAAGCAATGCAGAGCTACGGAAAGGGAGCACCACTTTTCTTTCCGTCCAGCCAGATGTGAGGAAAAGTTGATCTGGCCCCCAACAAGTGCGCTCAAACTAGAGTGATTCGAGTTTTTTGTTTCTTCCAACCTCAAATGTACAAACAGAGGCACCAACTGGAAGTCTTACATCCTTTTTGTGAAAAGCCAGAAAGGAAGCCAGGAATGCTCTTCGCCCTTAGTCTTAAAGACAAGATGCTGATTCTAACACCGAGGCCCTGGGTGTTAGTCAGACTTCCATGGCCCTAAGCAGGAGTTCTCAACATACCTCAAAGGGTTTAGATGCTTTCTTTGAAGGCTGGACATTTTGATTATGTGCTAAAGAAGGTCATACATCCCCTTTTGTGTTGCATTTAAAGAGTCAGCTAAGCCTGTAATCAAATAAGAGTTTTGCCACATCTTCTTGGGAAGTTACAGGTTTCCTCTACCTCTGCACCAAAGTGTATTCTGTGTCCTTTGCCGTGGAATAGTCTTCCACCTGCCCCATTTAGCTGTCCCATCATTGACCATCCCAGGTTTCAATTTAAGACAGCACTGCTTCCAGGAAGCCCTCTTGGACTTCTCCTCCTGAGGTCTAAATTAACTTTGGCTGTTTCAAGTTTTCAAATCACTTCTATTCCTCCCTTATTCCAGCATTCATGTCACTATTATAATAGTGACAATCAATTAAGTGTCCAGTTCTCCCACCAAATAGGAAACTCCACAGTCAGGATTTTACCAGCATATGCACCATGATATCCCTGAAACTTGACACAGTGCATATAGTAGGTACTTTATTGAACATGTTATTGTCTATATAATGGACACACTTAAAACCCTCCTTTTGAAATGCCTGGAGACGTAATCAGTATTCAGATACTCTGCCACATACCTGGCACCTAGTGGGTGCCCCATAAATGTTAATTCCCTTATACTTAATTCACTCTTTTCTAGAAATTTGTTTCTTATAGAGTTGTTCTTTGCTAATCACTAACTTGATCTCCCTGATTGCTGATAATAAAGCTAATAAAATTCTCACTATTTCCACAGAAGACCAAACAATTCAGTGGTTAAGCATAATCTGTCTTAGCTTGACAGTAATTTGTGGGTCACAATCACTGTGGGAAGTTCTTTTTCTCTTAGTCACTGTCAACATGGAAATAAAGTGATTAAAAGTTTTAAATATCATATGTAACAAATGGTGCCAATATAAAAATCTAACGCCCCTAATATCTCCTTTGAATTTCTACCTTTTGCATTAATTGAAGCAAGAAATGTTCCACTTAGTTAAAATATCTACTTAGAATCCTGCTCATAAACACATCTCCAGCCAGAGCTTGCTGGTTCAGTGGGTTTAAATTAGTTGGTATCAATGTTATTGATGATAAGCGGACTCGGGGAGCATACTGAGTCCATAATGAGGCAGGCAGTGCTCTGGGTTTCTGTATTCTCCAATAAGCATGGTCAGGCCTCTCCTGCTTTGTGAGATTGGCTGACTGCACGGATTTGTAACAAAGCTACCAGGACCACCACAATCAGTCTGCACTGATCTAAATACAGGAGGTGGGGTCTTCTGAAAAGTGTTTGGCTTCTGCAAAATGAGCCATCATTGATGGATTAATGTTTTTTCATGTAAGTGAGTAATCTTTGTCTCATAGGACTAGAGTAGTTACTGGAAGAGCAGGTAATTACAAAGCAAGTCTATTCCTCCTGTTTTCTCTTTTTTCTAAGTCCCTGCCTACCCTTCCACTTGCCACCACTGGCTGGTACACCAGGAAGCCCCCATCAGATGCAGCCACCTGGTTTTAGACATCCCCAACTTCCAGACATGTGAGTGAAAATTATACACTTTTCTCTGTAAATTACTCAGTCTTAGAGGTTCTGTTTGCTATTGTTTGAATACAGAATGACCTATTCTGGCTCATGTGTAAGGCTTGGTCTCCAGGATAGTGGTATCTGGAGGTGGTAGAATCTTTGAGAAGTGGGCTTTGAGAGATGGTCCTTACAGGTCTGGAGATTTAGCTCAGTGGCTTAAGCGCCTGCCTGGCAAGTGCGAGGTCATGAGTTCGATCTCCAGTACCAAAAAAAAAAAAAAAAAAAAAACCAAAGAGAGATGGTCCTTAACACAATGGGGACACGACCTCAAAGATGACTGTGGGACCCTGGCCCCTCCAAGTTCTCTGTCTGCCAGCTCATGAGATGAACTATTTTGCTCCACCTCATGTTCCTACCACGATATGCTTCCTCACCACAGGCCCAAAGCAAAGACTCCACCACAGATTAGAATGTCCAAAACCATGAGTGAAAAGAAACCTCTTTAGAAATTGATTATCTCAATAGTTTTTACAGTGATGAAAGGCTGTCAAACCCAGGGTAACAGCAACAAAAAACAAACTCAATCAAAGTCCCACTGTGACAAATCAGAGTCAAACAAACCATTTTACTGACCTCTTGCTTCATAATGAATTCTTAGTCTGAAATAGTGAGAAACTGGCACTTCTGTGTGGCCTTCTGTGTGGGCAATTTTTAATTGAGTATCTGATCTAGTTACATAGTACATGACATGGTGGTTATCTTATTACTTTTTTCAACACTGAGATAAAAGACCCAGCACCCAAGCTTGAAAGAGGAAGTGTTTATTTATTTCACAGTTTGTTAGGGTTTCAGTCCATAGTCAACTAACTCGCAGGCAGTATGGCATGGCAGAGGGGCATCACAGAGGAGCAACAGTTCACAGCAGACAGAAGTTAGCAAAGGAACAAGAGCCGATCACAGCTCCATCCATCCTTTATATTTTATCCAGACTATTTAGGATGAGTAGCACTCACACTCTTAACCCTAGTGCCCTTGATCCTAGCATTGGGCCATGACCATCACCACACACTCTAAGTACAGTCACCTCTGAAGAAGCCCTACCTCTGAGGCTTTGGGGGACCATTTAGTCACAATCATAATAGTATTTAAAGGGCACTGGCTTGAATCATGCAGGTAGGGATCTGAATCCCGCTCAAGCTCTTCCTATTTTTCAACACAGCACTCTTTGATCTGCTTATTTATCTGCAAAATAGAGACTCAATTCATGGGCTACCAGAAAATAAAATTCACCGAAGTCAATTAGCACAGTGTCTAGCACATGCCAAATGTTAGATATTATCACCATCATAATACATGTGAGAAGCTCTTTAATTTTCACACTAGTTCAGTTGATCTGTACTATTATCCCGCTAGAAAGATCACTGGATTAAAGCCAAAACATATGGGTTCAAAAGCTGTTTAGGATGACCCAAATCCAGAACACAGACAACACCAAATGCCCATAAAGATGCATGAAGTGTGATTGAAAACTACAGAATGTTTAAATTTAAAAATCAATTATTACAGTAAAAGCCACATTACCATTAATCTCTCTCAAAATATTCCCCCTCACTTTTCACAAACATCCCATTGCCCTCTCAACTATCTGAAGCAATTCTGAAAGTCTCTTTTATAGGTCTTTTTCTTTAAATTCCAATGGTCTGCTTCAGTGATTCTTTCAGGAATAAATTTAAAACATTTGCCTTTCCCGATCATTTTGACCTGGGGGAAAATCTAGAAGTGCTATGGTGCCAGATCTAGTGAATAGGGCAGATGAGGCCACCACGTATGTTTCTATTTGAGACAAATTGCTGTAAATATTTGAATCAATTCAGGACATCAAGGCAGCCATGAAAAGACACTCATAAAAGAGGGCTTCCAGAATTGCTTCGGAAAGTGGCAAAAATGGTGTCATAAGGTGTTTGAAACAAGAGGTGTTGTGAGGTAATTACCAATAATTTACTTTACTGTAATATTTTTTTAAGTAGACATCTTTTTTTTTTAAATCAGCCATTGTATAGTAACTAGAAACTTCATTCATTGCTGGTGAAAATTCAAAATGGTACGGCCACTTTGGAAGATAGTTTGGCAGGGTTTTTTTTTTTTTTTTTTTTTTTTACAAAACTAAACATATTCTTCAACATAATCTGGCAGTCCCATTCTTCAGAATTTAAATAAAGGCACTGAAAATTTAGGACCACACAAAACCTATACCTAGATGTTTGTAGCAATTTTGTTTCATAGTTGCCAGAACTTGGAAATAACTAGAGCTGTCTTTAACATGTAAATGGCTAAATCAGCTGTTAAGGAACTAGATAATATATTTCAAATCAGTGCTGAAAAGAAATGAGCTTTAAAAAAGCCAGGAAAACATATGGGGGACCTTCAAATTCACAGTGTTTTGTGAAAGAAGCCAGTCTGATAAGGCCATACGTGTCATGTACCTGTACCAACTGCCCATGATGAACGGAGTCATGATGTAATACATACATGTACTAATAAAACTTTAAAAACATAGAGAAATTTATTTTTAAAATTACACCCCATGCTATCTTGAAATAGGCAAATTTATACAGTTAATAAAATCAAGGCTGGTTGTGTACGTATGCTCCCTTCTTTCATCTTTCTCTCTCTCCCCCTCTCCTTTTACCTCTCTATCTCCCTCTCTCTCTCTTTTCTTTCTTTATTTTGAGATTTTGCTGCACTGTCCAGTCTTGTCTTGAACTCTTGGCCTCAAGCAATCCTCCTGCCTCAGCTTCTTGAAAAGCATGTACTATAGGGGCATGCCATCATGCCTGGCTAAAACTTTTCTATATGACGTTACAAAGAGGGGCTATATATCATCTGTATTTATCAAAACCCTGTAGACTACAAAAAACTAAAATGAACTTTAATGCAAACTGCAAACTTTGAATGATTAACACAAAATGATAAAGTAACTTAAAGAGCAACCCTGAAGAAACCCTGTACAGAAGGTGCCAATGAGGCATCATAAGTGATCTATTTTTTCTTGATTTGGAAACATAAGTGAAATTCCGCTTGAACTATTTCTTGTAAATAGCAATATTAGAGAAAAATGAAACTTCAGGTTAAGTAGTCAGAAGCTGCTATTGTTATGGCTTGTATCTAGAAGTCCTCCCAAAGCTTCACACAGTCAAAGGCGGAGCTTTTTCAGAGGAGGCTGAATCTAGAATGTGTTTTTGATTCATGGTGCAATGCTTGGATTCAGGGTGCTAGGGTTAAGGATGGGTGATTACTCAATCAGTCCACTGATCGGTTTGGCACTGCTTTAACTTTGAGAGCCTGGATACAATATAAGGGTCAGAAAGAGCTTTTGTTTCATCCCTTGCTTATTTTGATACCTTTTATCTGCCATGAAATGTTTCTCCTCGGTGAGTCCTGTGTACCACACCACCCTGCCTTGGAACCAGCCACTGCAGCAGTGTAGACGAAACTGTATCAACTATGTAACTACAACCAATCAGACATTTGTTGTACTTTGCTTTTTCGTTCATTCTGTAAACGTTTTCTCCTTGTAATCCTTTGCTCCCAAACCACTTCTGGATTCACTTCATGAGTTGTTGTTTCCCTTTCAAGAATACAAACATAGCAAAACAAAACAAAACTCTCTCTCAAATTGCTTAGCTGTGCCACCTTAGGTCATGCATTCAATCTCTCTAAAGGCCCATGTCCTTATCCATAAAATAGGAATAAACAACCCAAGTGAGGTTGCCCTGAATATATGTGAGGTCATGCGGTAGAAAACCTCTGGGGCAGCATGGGCGATCAGCAGTAATAGCTCAACTGCAAGCCAAACGGCATCTCCAGGCCCACCTGGCCGCAGTGTGAGGGAGGCATCTCTTGCGGGAGGCTCAGGCTAGGGGAAAGGAGGAGCTGGAGGCAGGCGACATGCCAGTTATGATGGGAGGAAGCTGCAGTTGTTTACAGTCCTAATTACAGGAACCAAGGCCTCAGCACAGCCAGGTGTCATTCCAACAGACAAGGTTAATAGGATGTGAGCGGGCCCAGCTGCCACCACTCTGCTCACGGATGACAGGCGTGCAGGCGAAGTCAGATGAATTAGCTGGCAGCCTGGCCGTGCTGGTCAGCTTCAGCTGTTTGGAAGCCCAAGTTAACATTCAATCCTGCAGAGTCTAGGTTCCTCCCACAGCCTCCTCTAGGTTCCGCAGGACCTCCCTACAGAAAGGCACTGCCATCTAGGGGATAAGGGCCGTGGCCATGCCAGACATGTGGCCACTGGCCCTAACCACTGTCATTTTTATCCCCAGTGGTGAAATCGGGAAGAAAACATGTGACCTTTAGTTCAGATCCTACTCTGGCCATTTCCAAGTTGTGCAGACTTCAGCCAGGTATTTAACCATTTTGGAATTCAATTTTCTCATCTGTAATATGGGAACAGTCTTTTTAGGGTTGCTGCGAGGTTAAAATACTTACAGGCACAGAGGAAACTAACTCAATAAATATTAGTGGGAATTATTAGCAGTATTGCTTTAATGGGCTACCTGGGCAAGTTGTGTGCCCAGGCATCCATCAATTTGCATCCCTGCCCTGCTGGCTAGCAGACATTTTAATCAGACCTATTAACAACCTGTTTCTGATCAATGATTTATGGCTTACGCTTCCCTGTTAATGAAATGTAATTGCCAAGCCTGAGACAGCGCTGTGGCAAAACAAACCTTCATCTCAAAAATTACATCCTGGGTCCTTTAAGTAAAGCTACAGCAACACACTGGAATGCCTGATGGTTAGCATTTAGAACCCCCAGCCTCCCTTCACAATGCCTGTATTGTTGCAAGGTGCTAAAGTTGCTCCGTGCTAGCGTTGTCTCCATAAAAATTAAAGTCATTATAGGACGCCAAATGGTCTTAGCAACTGTGCTTTTGAAGGAGAACTAAATCTTATTCATAAGCATCAGTGTGAGGACTAAAATGACGTTTTAGTGGACACTGGAAGCATAAACTACGATGCCTCTGAATTGACTTGTCCCCTCAACATGGCACTTGGACAGCAGGGGCTGCAAATAAGAACATTGGTCACACCTCTGGACTCCCCTGTTTTATGACATCAGGGGGCAGACTAAATAAAAGCATCCCCCATTGACTTTCAATTTTAGTACTTGTCACATGGAGAGAACAATAAAAACAACTTCACACAAGAACCGTATTAGGTTCGCTTGTTTACCAATTTCCCTTGTTGGTTCTGGAGACAGCGACCAAAATAGAAACACCCTGCTCCTGCGGAAGTCACATTCTAGTGGCAGAAGATAGACAGTAGGAAATGATAAATAAACTCTATGTTGTCTTAGGTAGACTTTGCTGTTAATGAGAAGAACAAACTCAAAGAAGAGGGATGTTGGGGGAACAAGCAGAGGACGTGGGCAGCTTTAAACAGGGAACCCAGTGAAGCCATACAGAGAAGTGGCATTGAAATAACCCCGATGGCAGTGAGGCTGTGCAGGCAGAAGATGAATACAGGGCCAGAGTCACGTGGTAGACACCAAATGGATGGCACTACTGCCGTTATCAAGGTGCTGCCGTTGTCACCCAGAATGAGGTGGGAACATAATGAGAGAGCTTTCAATGCTGTAGAGTGCTGTGCAACCCACTAGAATGGATAGTGCATACAAGTGTCAGCAGGCCTCTGACACCCTATCCTGCCATAGAGTGACCCTAACATGGGAACAGTAGTCAAGAAGAGCTGTGTTTGACCCTCTGGGGACTGCAGTGTCCTGACTCACGCATTTAACATTGGATCTGAGTTCTGTATGTGACATAGACTCAGATATTTGTCTAATGATAAAAATGAGGCTTAGAGACCTCATTCTTTGATGTTACTTAAATTCTTGGGAATATTTGGGAATAGTGGAGTCTATGCTGCCTTGTCATTTTAGCCCTTGCGTTTCTTAGGAGTCCTGAAGAGTTAAAATTCTTAGATGATGATTTTGCCTTTCTGGAATTAGAAGACCAGAGTTCAAATCCAGGCCAAGACACGTGCTTGCTATAATATTAGAAAATGTCACTCACCTTAAAATGTGGATCATAAGAGTAGCTTATAAGTCACATGTCTAGAAATAGGACCCAAATTTTGATTTTCTGAATCAAAACCCACACTGTTTTAGAAACAAAAGTTGGAATAAAAAACAGAAGAATCCACCCAATTTGACCCTATCTTAACTATTTGATTATATTTCCTCCTAATCAAGAGCTTTCTAATAACAGGAAAACCATAGACTCTGGACTCAGAAAAATTGGACAAGTTACTTATTTCATCTGAAAAAAAGAATAGTCAATCTGACCTCATGTCATTCAAGTGATTAAAAATAATGTGTAAGATTTGTTGGGTATTAATGTGACAAGGGCACAATGCTAACCAAGTACTTTTGAGGCATTATTGGTTTTGTTCTTATAGCCAGGCAGTATCACTGATCCCATTTTGCAGAACAAGAGACTGAAGACTAGACAATTATATTTTGTCACATAGCTAGAAAAGTATGGCTAAATCCAAGCAGTCTGATCCCTAAGCTTATGCTGTGAACCTCAACTAGATGCACCCCTTTAACAAGTTACACGTAGTAACTTACTACGTGTAACCTGCTAAGCGTAACTACGTTTAACGTATTTACGTACATAACTACGTTACGTTAAACGTAAAAACGTAAACTACATGTAACAAGTTACACATAGTAACTTGGAGCACGTAGTAGGTGGTTAATCAAGAAACACTATCCATAACCTTTCTGTAAATTCAAATTATTCTTTTAGTGTCTGTGCACTCTTTCTTTTCCCACTTCTAGGACTCAGGCTGAACTTTCGCCTTTCCTGTTTCTTTCTTAATACATCATCGTCCTTGAAGCCTGCCGAGATTGTAATACGACAACTGGATGACGTGAAACATTCTAGTGAGGGAAAAATACATTGTTGTTTGCTTATTTGTTGTTTATTGGCTGCCACTGTCTCTTCTGCTGAGAGCAACTCCCAATTTTTTTTTTTCCACAACCAAATATTGTACCCATGTTGCTTATCTAAAGTTTAACTCCAATCCTGGGCTCCGTGGATGAGACAGCACTCACACCAGGCCAATCAGTATATCAAGACATTTGCTAAACCTACGTTAGGAAACAGTATCAACTTTATGCTGGTAAGGAGTAAATGCTGGAAATACCTGTGCTCATCTTTTACTGAAAAGAATCTGGATGAGAAACAAGTAAAACAGGAGGCAGAAACCCCATGGCATGATTTAAACTCATTGAATGAGTTACCTAAATCAATTAAATGATCTAAGACTTTTTTTCCTGAATTTATAAGTTGGACTTCTGTCACTTGTAACTAAAAGACCCTAGATACACATACACTCTTTAACATTTTATCCCAGTACCCTAACACTTTTGTAACCGTCTATTATGAAGATTTCACTCTATTATCTCAGATACCTCATGGACTCCTCACCAGATTGCTTTCCCATACTATGAAAATTTATAAGAGTCAAGGTCACTTGGTGCCTTGTTTTTTTAATTAGAAGAACCTGTTTGGCAATCTTGCGTCTTGGTGCTTACAGAATCAACAGTATTATGGACACAGATGGGGATATGGAGTATATCAGGGGTTCCCAAACCTTGGGCCACAGACTGGTATAGGACTGAGGTCACACAGCAGGAGGGGAACAGCAGGCAAGGAAGCAAAGCTTCATCTGTACTTACAGCTGCTCCCCACTGCTCACATTACAACCTGAGCTCTGCCTCCTGTACGAGCAGTGACATTAAATTCTCATAGGAGTTCAAATCCTACTGTGACCTGTTCATGCAAGGGATCAGGCTGTGTGCTCCATTGAATCATCCTGAAACCAGCACACACCTTCCCTCTATGTGGTGGAAAATTTGTCTTTCAGGAAATGGGTTCCAGGTGCCAAAAATATTGGGGACCACGGGGAGAAAGGATTAGGCTCCAGTATTTGGTCCTGAAGTTTTACCTTGGCAAAATCCTTTCACCTAAGTTCCAGAATCCACAAACAAATAGAAAATAATAAATCTAGGACTTTGTGTATTGAATCAAAGTGATAGGATACATTTCCTTGACCTCCAACTCTATCACTATTCACTCTGGCAAATGTTTCTACTATTCCAGAAAAGTGAATGAGTAGAAATTAATTTATTTGGACAGACATGTAACATCTTTCTGGAAACAAGGGAGATCTGCTGAACTGTTAATACCATGCCCCTGGGAAAGCACCAGCATCTTCCACCAACCAAAAGGGTCTCACAAGAATTAAATGAGACAGTGATTGGGAAAGTCATTTGCAGACTTCAAATTGCTCCATGTATGAGTATGAGAAGAATCAGAACTAAAAGGTGCAAGCTTCCTAAAGTTACCAAAGAGCCTCCAAGTCATCCTCAAAGTTAAAATAAACCCTAAGTGCTTGCATTGCTATAATAAAGTGTAGCAAAATGAAAAAAAGAAAATAGAAGACTCACGGAGTACCTTCTAAGTACTGAATGTTACACTAGACATTTAACACATATTTCCAACTCTTACAGCGCCTTTGAAAGCTATGTGCTGAGCACTGGTTAAGCACTCATTGCCGGGCACATGAGATTAAGGAAATGACACTGAGAAGTTCCAGGGGTAAAGGAGGAAAAGACAAGAATGAGTAAACAAAGGAAAATAGATGCCAGTTCACACCTTCAGAACTAGACCATGTCTCTAGACACAAATCAGATCCAATAATGGTTGGAAACTGGTATATAAATGTGATACCACCTCATTCCTTTGCCTTTACATACTACCTTGGCTTTCAGAAGTCGCTAGTAGGAATAAGAACACACAGTATTAACTCACCTATGACTAGGTACCTTCCTTTTCTTTTCTCCCTTCCCCAACCCTTATAAATACGACCTAGAATCACCATCCACATATGACGTTTTTACTACTTCTTTTCTCACTGTCATGGTTTAGATCTGAAGCATCCCCCAAAGTTCTCATGATGTGGTAGGTGATCATGGGGGTGCTATCCTCATCCACGGATTCACTCATGGAGGAGGTGAGTAGCTGAATGTGCTGGTCAGAGAGATGGCCTGGTTGAAGATGGATTGCTGGGAGCATGACTTAGAAGACTGTGTTCTTGTTCCTGGTACCTCCCTTTTCTCCCTGCTTCCTGGATGCCATGTGTTGAGCACTTTTCTATGCTATGCCCCTCTGCCATGCTGTTTCTACCTTGGAGCCAGTTGACTGTGAGCTGAAACTGAAAGCCAAAGTAAACCTCTCCTCCATCAAGTTATGGGTGCTGTGTAATCTGTCTCAGCCATGGGGAAGTAGACATGACACTCAGGTTAGTTTCCAGAACATCCCAAACAAAAACACCCCATGATATAAGAATCCCACTTTATACATGAGGGAACCAAGACTCAAGGTCACATGGATGCATGCCCTGTGACTTTCAAGCTGAATGCTGGGGTCACAATTAATTTTTCTAACTGCATGAGCAAGCACATTCACTAACTAAGCTAGGATTCCCCACCATCGACTCCAATGTTGGCAAACACTGCTTGCTCCCTTCCCAGGGAGGAAATACTAGGTAACACTAAGTGGTGAATAATTCACTCTGCTTGTCCTCATCAATATGTATTGAAGATTCATTGAGTGCCAAGTGCGGCACTAGGCCATGCAATGAACACTGCCTTAGGACCACAGCCAGGTCCATCGCCTCAGATGCTTGATAGTGGAAATGGAAGCAGATGCTTATCACCAGATTCCCAGCTCAGAGGAAGTAACTCAAAGGGACAATGAGAATTGGGTTAAAAGGAAAGAAGAGACTCTTTCGACATTCTCCCAGGGTGGGTCACACTAATATCCTCTCTATATAGTTTTACTCTCTCCTGATGGCTGGAACATTCTTGATCAGCCTTGTTTCTGCCAATAGAAAGTCTCTACAGTGTGTTGTGGCTACGGTGGGTCATTTCTAAAATAGCCGCAATGCTCAACCTGAGAGTCACTCCTTTGGGTCACCTCATTCTTTACATGTAAACTCGACTCACTCCTCACTGTGAAAAAGGTAAGACAAAAGTGTGTAAGTGTCAGTTCAGAGGTGAAATTAGTAAATACAACTTCTGTTCTGTCTTGTTCATCCCCTGCCCTGCGACAGGGAACTGAGAGTCACCCTTGTTCACCAACCACCAAAGAGATCAGGTTATGATTCTCCTGCCTCAGCCTCTCAGGGTGCAGGGATTGCAGCATATACCACAGTGCCTGGATAGAAACAAAATTCTGAAGCCTCACTCAGTCCACTATATCAGAAACCTTGAGGGAGGTCTAGTAAGCTCCCCAGGAGGTTCTGCGGCTTGCTGAAGTTTGGGGGCCACTAACAACAGAGCTCTGATTAGCTTCTACAGTATTCACTCCCCACAAAATAACTTTCAATCAACTGTGGGTCAAGCTGGAGATTCCAGAGAAAGGTATGGGTTGGAATCTGGATTTATGGCTCATTTTCACAGCAGAAACTAAATCAAGATTATGGGTGAAACTGATGAAGAAGAAAGGAATGAAAGCAAACAACTACACCTTACCAAATGCAGGCTTTACGCAGGGAAAGGAAACATTCAGTAGGCAAAAAGAATGACTTAAAAGTCCCAAGTACGTGGGAAACTGAGGCAGGCAGATCAAGCCCAGCCTGAACAACTTAATGAGACCCTTATCTCAAAATAAAATATAAAGAAAGGAATGGAGATGTGGCTCACTGGTAGAGCACATGATTAAGGCCGGAATTCCCAGTGGACGGCAGGAAGGAAGAGAGAGGGAGGAAGGAAGCAAGGAAGGGAGAGAGGAAAAAGCAGATGAAGGGAAACAGGGGAGAATCATACAGTATTACAAAGTTAAGGTAGAAAATGAACTTGAGAGCACCTGCTTCCAACTGCTTCAGCCTCCACCATCACCATATTGGAGATCTTAAGCAAACTGTATAATACTTTCCTATAATACTCCTGTATAATACTTTCCATATCCTGCCACTTCACTGAAGTCTCTCCCTGCCGAGAGAACTCTTAGAGGCCGCGATCTAAATGGCCAAAATAACTCAGTACTTTCCCATTCTCCTTACTTCCCAGAATGACTCACTGTCTCTCAGAATCTTTGACTGACTGCTTTCACATTGTCTCCATTCCCCTGTACTGAACACTCCTTAAATGCCAGTGTGCTACTACATATCTCACATTTGGTCAGATACACTTCCTACACCAGCCCTTCAAATTAAGCATGGGGCACCTTTTTTTCCTTCTTCTTTGAGGTACCATTTTTAAACACAAGGAAACTGATGCAGAGAACATTCAAAGCTACTTAACTGATGCCATCAGACTGGTAATTGGTGGCTGGAGAATGTAAACATAGTAGTCTTATTTCAGATCTAGTACTCTTAACACTATGTTCTGCCTCCTCAATGATTATCCAGGACTCTCAACCCTGGAATCAGAATCTTCTCAAATGGCCAGGCACAGAGCGAGGTTAGCGGAGTCCATATGCAGATTTTGCTGCTTGGAAGGCTGCCGAGCTACTGCTCCATTCTTTATGAAGCACACTGTGGGTCCCCCCAGTCACTGCACTCACTATAGGGCTGAAGATAAAAGAAACCACACAGCTCTCATAGTGCCATGTTACTGTCTTATCAACTTCCATCCCAGAAAGTCTTATGGGTGTGAGTCTAGCCCTATGGGTCCTTCAAAACCTGACACACAGGCTAATGAATCACATGCGTTTCACGTTTCACATTTTCACTTGCATTCATTCATACAATACACTTTGCCAGAACCCTCACTCCCTATGCAATAAGATCTGCTAAGGGAATCAAAACTGTGTTTTTGATTTCCAGGGACTTAGGCATCTCCAGGGAATGACAAGACACAGAGGTCGTGGTGGCCAGAAAAATAGTAAAATCACATTGAGAGGGCCCATGGGAGGGACAGACTACACAAGGGAGATGGAGATACTGCTGGAGGAGACAAAAGAAACAGGAAGGGGATTCCAGGCATGATGTGCAATCTGGAAATACATATGAATACAAACCACTGTTCAAGCCTGGTACATGTTCATCCCACTTCAAAATCTTAGACTGCAAGAGTCCCTATCCTTATTCATAGTGAGTTGAAGCCCAAGATCACACAGCACAAGGAAAGCAGTGCTTTCTCACTCTGAAACCCACATAAGGTCCCAAAAGGTTGGTACGGCTGAAGTACAAGTAGATCCCATGAGAAGTGATAGAAAGAGCCAGAAGGAGGCCATGCTCAGGTGGTGAGGGGAACGGAGAAGCACCTCATTCCCTCCTCCATCACAATCCCTTCCCCTCTTATTTCTTTCTGGTCTTCTCATCATGCATCATTGTAAGTATTTAGTTGTTCATGTGACCGCACTTGCCTCCCTTCCCTAGAAGGTAAGAATGGATTTTACCTGTTTTTGCGACCCTTGAATTCTCAGTGTTCTGAACAGTACCTACAACCTAGCTGGTGCTCAACAGGTATTTGCTGAATAAATCAGAGGCTGTTTCACACTAGGATCTAGAAACTTAACCTTTGGATGCAAATTTTTAAACAGGCTTGATGGTTTTAAATAGAAAACTGCCATGATCTGTTTTATTTTATCAAGACAGATATGGTGAGAGAGACATTCGCTCCCAAGAAGTAAAGCCAAACACCTGCTTTTGACAAAGGAAAAGAGGCAAAATGACCCCACACATGCTGCCAGATGTTCCAACTCAAACCTTTTGGCCAACATGGCCCAACCTCCTTCCTAGGACTTTTGCAAGACACAGGGATGGCTATTAGTCCAGTAGTAAATACTAGAATATCAAGGTATTCAGATTCCAGCTGGGTGAGTGAACAGCATAGAACATAAGACTGAATCATCAGTTCATCTCTCCAGCATCCTCAGGCAGCTTCAAGTACACACCGGCCAAACTGGACTCTTTATTCTGCAGGAGGAAGGTTCCCAAAAGTGGGACGTGTAGGAGTAAACAAGGGCCAGTGGGTTTGTGGAGAGAAGCTATGTACCTGGGTTTGTGGAGAGAAGCCCTGCGCAGGTGTATGCACGCACCTTCTTCCAAATTCCCCACTGAATATGAGTACAGCTATTATCAAGCTCTCATGATTCCAAAAACCATCCACAGATCACCAGTTACATGTCACAGGCATGTGCTGAGCATGTTCCACCTGCGATGTGTAAGACAAGCTATCACTCCCACTCCCATTTGTCCTAAGACATTGAGCTTCTAGTTCAGGTATATCACTTAGTAAGTTTTACTGAGTGCCTACTGTGTGTCAGGCTAGAAATACAAAGAAGAAAATACACCATATGTCCCTGTTCACTTGGGCTTGTGATCCATGGTAGGATAGAAATGTTGGTTCTAATAATTCCTTAATGATATTAGCTGTGTGATGTAAAGGCATACTTGCATGTGTGATGAATATTCTAGCCTAAGGAAGAGATCTGAGCTCAGGTGTGAAATTAAGAGCAGGCTTATGAAGTACGTCTTTGATTTTGCTGCTTTGCCTTGCTGGCACTAGAAGAAACTGTCCCTCCCAGGTTAACTAATTCCTGGAGGTAGTAAATAACTAGCTCTGCAATGAGCCTTTCATTTGCAAAGCAATGAGTCCTGAGCTCTGCAACTGTCTCTTTTATAGAGTTCCCACATATCCAGCCACTACATCCTTTCCCTAATTATCCCAGTGTCAAGGTACCAGTCAACTAAGGCCAACTCTGTTGAAATTACTCAAATAAGTCAATACTAACCCTACTTAGCCAGTTTACCTGGCCTAACCATCCCCTTCCCACAATAAATAAATAAGCAAACAAACATAAAGGCTCTTGCCCACATTTCCCTTTCAGACCACCCCGGGATCGCCTCTCACGTGGCTGTGCCTGGAGTGGTGTGCTTCCTGTTTCTATGTGAACATAAAGGTGTACTTCCTTTCCGATAGGAATTTTAGTGACTGTAGATCTTATACCTCATAAATCTGTGAGGTGGGTATATGGAAGATACCGGGGGATTTCAGAGGGCAAGAAGACTTTCTGGAAGCTTATGTTTAGCTCTGTCACGTCCACTGAACTGTTTTTCCTAGGAATCACAGGAGATGGTCATCGTCAGGCAATGTGCAGAATACGCAAGTAGCCAGGTTTGTGGGATCCGTGCGATAATGTGTTGTAGTAAGTGCCGTAGACAGGAAGTACAAGTATCAAGACATCAAAAAAAGGAAAGTTGATGCAAACTGAGAGGTAATGAGTATCAGGGAAGTTTCCAAAAGAAACGCTACTCACACTGAGGGAGGAAAACATTTGTTTAGAAGGAGCTAGAAAGGTATTGATGTGTCCTAAGATAGGGACAGAATTTGCTTAGGGAATGGTTGGTCAAGACCATGGAGATAGCATAGCACACATGATGCTGAAGAGAATAAAGAGTGGGGAAGTCACATAGCAAGTTGAGATTTCATTCTGGGGGCAACCAAGAGTTACAGTAATGGGTAGTAATGGGTAACAATTTTTTCTTAGAAATCATCACACTCGCTGTACGGGGGAAAAAATTGGTAGGAAGATCAGGAAGGAAGTAGGCATGACGATCCAATGGAGAGAAAATAATACCTGAAATGGAAGCAAGGGAAGTGGAATGGAAAGGGCAGATCTATGAGAAATGGAGGGAGTAGAAGGAGTCAAAGGCAGGCTGGGCGCATAGCTGGGAAGGTGGCAGCAGCCCCATGGCAACTCCAGTTCCCATTTCGTCTCCAGACACAGTTTTATTGTCCACAGTCACGCATACTCACTGAGGAATGATCCACAGAAAGAGAAGAATCCAGGGGTTTAGCTAAGGGGGAACAGAAGTACCCAGGTCAGTTTGAGCATCATTCAAGGAGCGGCAGCCCATGGCAGGCTGGATATGGGGTCCAGAGCACACAAAAAGTGCAAGTCCGAGATCTCATGTGGGCAGAGCAGCAACCGTCATCACTGCCCTGTCGGACACGTCCCCAGGCCCCACTGCCCTTCTCTTTCTTCTCTCCTTGCCTGGACCTTGCTATTGTGTTTCTCCCTTTTTTTATTTTTGATCAGTAGCAAGTCACCCATGCAAAACATTAAGAGAATATTGAGACCTGGTGGCCATGTCACCCTGAATTTTGGCATAACATCCATGAAGAGGAAAGCAACTTTCATGCTCCTTTTGAGCTGAAGAAATTGAGGTCTGACTTACTCAAGAGCAACTACCTAACCAGCAAAAGATATGAGATGTGAATACTCTTCCGTGCCCATCGAGTTCTGGTCTTTTGTCACCATAACACTAGACCAGAGGTTGGTGAGCTATAGCCCCAGGCCAACTCTAGTGATCCGATTTCCCAATGCAGTTTTATTTTCTGCATCCACGCACATTCAGTTTGCCTGTGGCTGTATTTCTACTATCATGGCAAAGCTGGACAGCTGCAACAATGACTACATAGTTTGCCTGACCTAAAATGTTTCATTTTGGGGTCTTTACAGAAGAAACGTTCTCTCTTCTAATAATTGGAGTCTCTGCGTCCAAAAGAACCACCTGCCACTGACCCAGGTTAGTGTATGCAGTATGGCAATCCACTTCTTTCATTCAAAGCCAGCTTTGGCTGAAACAGGACTGGTTAGTAGCTACCAGGCTTGATTGTCTACTGGGTATCAGAAGCATTAAAGGTACATTCATTTTCCTCCAACACAGCCCTGCACAACAGGTACTATTATCACCATTTTGCAGATGAAGAAATAGAGGCTCAAAAATATGAGGGTACTCGCTGGAGGTGATACAGCCAGTAAGTAGAGAAACCACCTGTACACTAGGGTCAGCCTGTCTCCCAAAGCCTTGTATTTTTCCTTATAACCTGCTGACCTGTGGGAAAGTTCTGCCTGCGGTCTCTGGCTGAGAGCAGTAAACTGTGTGTGACACTGCTCAACAAAGCAGGTCACCCACCCAGATGCACTTGTGCCTCCATTCCTCTCCACACAAGAGTTTAAACCCAACTGTCAACAGCTGCAGTTGCCATGGTTTTTAAAGAATAAACAATGTCCTTCCAGTTTCTTTTTATAGGGCAAATATCAAGGGACTGGAGATTTGAATTCTGAAGAAGCCAACAACTTGTGATGGTGTTAACGGAGCCCTGTTTGGAGGGATGGGGTTTTCCAAATCGTTCAAGGGCAAGTTCAAAAGACCTGGATGTGATTCTATGGGGGGAACCATTAAAAGAAAAAAAAAAACTTTGGATTGGATAATACAATGATGGATGTGTAAAGACTTTTTAGGCTTTAGAGCTCTGTGAGTATTATTCATTGTTTCAGTTCTGAGAGGAAACAGATTAGACTATGTTTAGAGAATTAAGAGATAGAATGCAATGAGAATTTAAAGGTGAAAGAGGGCATGACGTGTACAGAGAATAAAAGGGTTCAGTGCAGTTGGAGTACAAAATGCAGGTGGAATCAGACAAGAATGAGGCAGAAGGGATCTGATCTGCATTTACACAGGGCCAGGAAACAAAAAGAGTAAATGCCTACAGTGTACAAGAATGTCCACATAAATTACATCACTGAGCCATGCTCCAGCAAGTCGGTAAGGCGACAATTAGCCTTCGCTTTTAAAAAATGACAACCCTGATAATACATTACAACACTGTAATAGTACACCATGAAAGGCTAAGTAGTTATTCTGTGCCAAGCAATGGCCAAATTACTGAAAGCTGCAGTAGCCCCTCCCACAGTTATTTGTAGGGGATTTGTTTTAGGACTTCCCATCGGTGCCAAAATGTGTGGGTGCTGCATTATATTTACCTACAACTTTTCCTTTCGTAGACTGGGGGTTGAATCCAAGGCTTCGCCTAAGCTACATCCCCAGTCCTTTTTAATCTTTTAAATTTATTCTGAGATAGGTTTTTGTCTCAACTAAATCACTAATATTCCCAGGTTAGGATCAAACTTATGATCCTCCTGCCTCAGCCTCCCTGAGTTTTGGGATTACAGGCACATGTGATCATATCTATCAGTTTTTGCATGTAATTTATGCATATTCTCTGGTACATGTTAAATCATATTAGATACTAAGCGTAATACCTAATACCATATTGTCTGGAGAAAAATGACAATTTTTAAAGCCTGTACATGTTCAGCAAAAAGTACTAGGGCTTTTAAAAAGTGGTTGGTTGAATCCACATGTAGAATCTGCAAATACAGAGTCAACTATATCTTTAGATAGACTGCACCCACAACCCTGGGAAGAATGGTTAATGAAATTCAGCCTCTGGGTCAGAACTCACCTGTGAGATCAGGATGGTTTCACATGACAGTAGTTGAAAACATCAAAAGAATATTTTGAGACATAAAAATTATATGAAATTCACTTTCAGCGTAAAGTTACTGGAACACAGCCATTCCTCTTCATTTGTACATTGTCTCTGGCTGCTTTTGCCTTGTAACATTAGAAATAAGTAGTTGGCAAACCGATTGTAAAGTCCATGAGTGGAAACTGTTACCCTTTTACAGAAAGACTCTGGGCCTGGTAAATAGAAAGACACTTTCCCTAGACCCACACTACTGTTGTGGAGACAGAATTTTAGTGCCTCTCTAAGTTTGCACAGTTTTTATAATTTAATAGAGCTGTGAATAGAAACTAGTGCTCTGATTCCAGACACTGCATGGCGAAATGTAGGCCTATACCAGCTCTCACCAACTAATCCCCTGTAAACATGTTTGCAGGAAGTGCAAACAAAATATCTAGAGATTCACCGATGAAATGGGTCAAGACATAAATGGATTTTCCTGGAGAAACACATGCAGAGTGCACCAAAGAACAGTCCACAAGAAACTAAGGAGGGTTTGAAAACAAGGTATTTGAGCCACTTTTAATAAAATCAGTGACATTTTAAAAATTAGATATAATGTTTATAATATAATTAATATAAGGTAAATGTGTAAAATTCACTGTAGTTGAGGGTATAGTTTTGCACATACACCAAGATATAATTTTGGGGAAATATAAGCTGGGAAAAACTTTAAAGAAATTAAATTGGCAATAGTTTTAAATTCTATCCTTACTCAGTGAACTTAATTCCATTCTAACAATCTATTTTGTGTAAGTCATTATATATGTAAAAAAGATCAATGTTTATGTGCATTATGGCATACTTTAATAAGTGGGAAGGAGAGACATCCAACAATTGGCAAATAACCAAATAAATTCAGGTATGTCCCACAGTTCAGACATTGTGGCCATTGTAAAAGTTATATTTTTGAAAAATATTTAATGCATGAATTTTATTCTGAATGAGATGAGAAGCCCTTGAAGAGATTTGACAGAGAAGGAGCATGTTTAGACTTAGCATTTCAAAAGGCTTTCTTTTTCTGCCAGGTTGAGAATAAATTGGACAAAGGGCAAAATTATCATTAGGAGGGTACTGAATGTTCTAGGCAAGATACAGTGCTGATGAGTGGTATTATGTAGAAAGGAGAGGCCATCTGCATAAGAGAAGAATGGCAAGATTTCCTGAGTATCCATGGATATAAACAGTGAGAGCAGAAGCCAAGGATGATTCCCAGGCACGTGACCCAAGCACTCGGAAGGATGAACCAGATACTTACTGACAGGGAAATTGACATTGGAGCAAATTTGAAAAAAGAAAAAGAAAGCAAGGCTCTAGCTTTCACATACTGAAGTCTAAACTTATTTTGTCACTTTCATATGACTTCATAATTTGGAATATGTCAACATCTCCCATTACAAGTTATTTAAAGACCAGAAGTGTACAGTTTCTTAAAATGGCATATATTTCTAATTATAGTTTCTAGTAAAATTATAAAGTATCAGATTCATTCCTTAAAATCTGGAAAATGAATAAGAATATACAAAGAGATATAAAATTTCTTTACAATTTGCCACCTCTTGTAAATAAGCAGTTATTTCCTGCCTTTCGATGATGCATTCCATCCATGCAAGGTTTTTGGAATATGGGCCTTAAAGTCACTCAAGTACTCCCAAAGAACTTGAACTTGTTCCCTTGTTATCATGAACTTTAAAGGTCTAGCATCTTCTTTGCTGGCATCTTAAGCAGGGCACATTTCCTATCCTCAAATTAAAATTTTGATACTCAATTGCTGCATGATTTCTTGTTATAGCAGAAGCCTGTGGTGTTAGAAAGCAGCACAGCAGCTTAGCGCCTCCAAGTCCCACAGTACTATCCAAGACATCAAAGAGGGTAAATTAAAAGTAAGTTCAGAGACAAATGAACCAGGGGATCACGAAGGGTCCTCTTATGTCTTGCAAAATCTGGTGTTGCACAAAATATCAGTAGCAAGTGACTGATGACTCATAGAAAGAATTTTAAATATAATTCAGAGTGATATAAAGGCAAATTCTTAAGAACAGAGGATAAGATACTACAGAGCGCATTAATCACCTTCCTATCACTGTGCCAAAACAGTTAAAGGAGAAAACGTTTATTTTGTCTCATAATTTCAGTCCTTAAAACATAGTGAAGGAGTATGTAGAAAAAAACAGTCATTCAATTCAGGGGGACAGGTGAGACAGACAGAGACAAAGAGAGATAGAGGCAGAAAGAGACTGAGACAGAGACAAAGAGACACAGAGAGAGAAACCAGTGAGTAGATACATAGACCCCAAGTGCACCCCCCTCCACCATGGCTTACTCCCTTCAACTAGGTCCCACTTCCTAAATTTCCAATACCTCCCAATAATGCAATCAAGCTATGAATCCATTCATGGATTTATCAACTGATAAAATTACAGCCTCCAGATAAACCATTTCCCAAAGTTGATCAACTGGCCTTTATAGCACATGACCTTTGGGGGCCTCTTTTTCATTTAAACCATAATATAGAGAATGTATAAATTCTTAACCCTTTCAGTTGTGTCAGCTGATTTACTAAAAGCCTCCTCTGTGATTATAGCTAGGTAAGGAGCTGCGGTGAGTCTGACCTAGCCCTTACATGCATGGCACCTTGCATGTGGCATTCTCAGGCAGACACGCAGATGCCTCCTTTTCTCTGAGAACCAATGTGTAGTAAGGGAGAAGCCATTCACTAAGCACTTAGCCATGGGGCATTCTGGCCCAGCGTTCAGACATAAGGGTTATGAAATTGAACAGTTTGGGGCTGTGCTCTTCCAATTACTAGAAAGTCCCATAATTATAAGTTTCCTCACCTATAGAATGAGAATAATAAAAGCCCATAAAATTATTAAGTTCTATCATGATTTAGATCTAAAATGTCCCCCAAAAGTCTCATGTGTTCAGAGATGGAGTTTTGGAAAGGTGATTGGAATAGAGATTAATGTCCTGATAAGTTCATAGCTGAATGGACCATTAGGGCATGTGACCTGGTCAAAAGGGGCCACTGGCAGGGCCAGGGATTTAGCTCAGTGGTATAAGTGCCTTCCTGGCAAGCAAGAGGTCGTGAGTTGGATCTCCAGTACCAAAAAGGGAGGGTGGCACTGGAGGCATGACCTGGTAGGATTTTTTTCTTCTCCCTATCTTCTCCGTTCTCTATCCACTTCCTGGCTGACCTGGGGAACCAATTGTCCTCTGCCGGGCTCTTCCACTGTGATCCTTCTGCCTTGAAGCCAGCCAAGCATGGACTGAATCCTTTGAAACCATGAGTCAAAATAAATCTCTCCTCCTTTAAGCTGTGTCAGATGTTTTGTCTCCACAATGGGAAAGTGACTAGGAAGGTTTCAGGGTCACAGCGAATGGCAGTACTTGTATGTATGTGCATGTCATTGTCAAAGTATGCAAGGCCAGCATAATCATCCCATTTTTAGATGACAAAGCTGATGTGCAGAAGTATAAATGGCATGTCCAAAGTCACAGAACTAGATGCCAAGATGGGGATCAACAATACAGAACTAGATGCTAGGATGGGGATCGACAATCCTGAGCTCTTAGGGTTATTTTCCTGGAGCCAGACATCACTAAGACTGGAGGGAAAAGAATGATGCTCTCTTTATGGGTTTCTCCTGCAGAAGAGTCTCAAAGGAGAAATAGTTGAACATCTTGACTGGATTTTCTTGTGTTAGACTGTTATGACGAGGAAATGTAACCTCTTTTCTGAACTTTCATATGTGGCTCATCCCCTCCCTTCTAGGTAGTACCTTTATTCCTATAGCAACCCTCATCTTCAAAATCTTTCCTGGATTCCCCCTTCACAGTGGACAAATGTCAAACTCCTGTCAAATCTGGCATTAACCTAATTTCCCAACCTTCAAGTGTCCTGCCTTACAGCCACCTCAAACAATTGTTAATTCTGTGCACATCCAGGGCTTTCTCACTGATAATACTATAACACTCATCTTTTACTCTGAGGTTCTTATATTTTAAATGAACAGTCAACCCCCAGTACACAGGAAGTACTTTCAAGAAGGATCCATTGATAATTCATCTAGTTATCCTTCTGGTGACATTCAGTAACAACAAGAATAGCACATTTTGATTTAGTAAGAAGTTTAATGAATATTTGCTGAAAATGCTTAAATAATAATAATAGCAGTCATAATAATAGCTAAGAGTTATTAAGTATGAGCTACATCGCGGACACACTTCTAAATATGTTATACGCACATCTCATTTAACTCTCACTATGGCTGGCAGCTTCTGATAGCTGCCAGTATTTCTCTGCCTCCATTTCTGGCAGTCATCCTGAAGGTAGTTCCTTTCCCTTGAGTGTTGGGCTTAACAATCTATTTTTAATGGATGCAATATTACAAAAATGAGACTGCAAAAGTCTCAGATTTTTGTCTTTCTGATATTGTCTCTCCATCTCTTTCTTTCTCCCTCTGCTGAATCAAGCTGGCATGCTTTCAACTGCGCCATGTAGAGGTCCCCAGCAAAATGGAGCAAGGCAAAAAGCTTCTATCTAACACTTGGGTGTAACTAAGATCTCCAGCACAACAGCTTTCTAGGAACAGGATCTTGACAGCACTCTTGTAAGTAAGCTTGAAAGCTAATCTTGTGAAGCCTTAAAATCATTATGCAGGTAAACACCTTGACTGCATCCTTGAGAGAGGATGAGAACCAGAGAGAAGCTGGGGGATGATAAATGATGTTGTTTCAACATACCAGGTTTTTGGATAATTTGATACACTGAAACATATAGTCAATACAATCATTCCTAATACAGTAATAGGTAGCCAATACAACTACTTGTTCCATAGCAACAGACAATCAATACAACCACTTTTACTATTCCGGTTTGTAGATAAGGAAACTAAGGCCTAAAATAGTTCAGTAATGTCATAAAAATCATGTAGCTAAGTGAGCAGCTGAAGCAAGATTTAAATACAGGGAGGCTCTGGCTCCAGAATCTTCACTATGGACTACTAATGCTGTAAAAGGGGCAAGATAAGTGGCTGAACGGGTAGATGAGTAAAGGAATAGATAATATGTGGATATGTACATACATGCACCTGTGCATGGATTCATAGATGGATGCATGGATTCATGGATGGATGGGTGGATGGATGATCAATTGACTGGTTTTTCTCTCTTCCCTCAACGAAGGGCTCTGTCCTTTATCCCTTAGTAAACCACGAAACAGTAGTACGTTCACTATTAACCTCACCAATTTTCACCATCAACCCCAGAAAAAGCATTTCATTAAAAGTAGTCCCTGAAAGAACATCTGTGTTTTCTTCAAAGCAATGTTTGGATGGGAAGGAGACAATGAGTAGAAGTAGATCATGTAAAGTGAGAATGATGTCATTATGCAACAGCTATCAGTTTGAAGCATGCTTCTGCTAGAAACATCAACTTGTCATGTTGTGTCACAGATAACTATTTTCTCCATCTCTCAAAAGAATGTAAAGTCCTCAAGCAAACAATCTGATTATTATTTGTTTTCCTATCCCCAGTGCCTCAAAAAGGGCTTGCCATAGAACAAGTGCTCGCACAAAGGGAATCATATAAAGAGTGTCCCTGTGAAAGAAATGAGTAAATGAATAAATAAAAGGAAACATGAATGAATGAATGAATGAATGAATGAATAGATGAATGAATGAATGAATGAAATGTGTTCATGATAATAATCATAAAGATATATTTAACCATGAACTTCTCCAATATATAATTCAATGCCAGAATGATTATTCAGAGGCCAAAACTCTCCATTTTAAAACAATAAGAGCAGAGGGGAAAGGAAACCAGTACTTAGTGAGCACCTATTATGTTTCATGTTATATCTTGAAATCATGTTTACTCCTCCACAAGAGTTTGGTTATCATATTTCCATTTTGCAAAGGGCAAGATGAGGCTCAGCCAGCACGTTCTGCTGATTCACAGACTTTGGAATCCATGGTTTCACACTCCAAAGGCAGTTTGTTTTTCCTACTTTTCCAATAATCTCTGGTAAGTGAATGCCTGAGGAATGAGAAGGTGCTCATGTTTCATCCTGATCTGCGGATGGATTAAAGTCACTACCCATCTATTTGCCCACATGTAAATTCAGTCCTTTAATATTGACTGTTTCAGGCACTGTTCTAGATCTCAGGAGCAACAACATGCTTGGTTGGGATGGATCTTTATTCCTGAGGAAGCTTAACACAGGTGCCTGAACTCCCAGCACATGACCACAGCAGAGCTCATGCTGAATAATCAGTTCATTTCCCCAAACTCTTGGATGACCTGAAATGGGAACTATCTGCTCTTTATCAGTATATGACAAACTCAAATTCAAGTTCACACTGTAGCAAACTCTTCATTTTCCCTTAGGAAAGATGAAGAGATACAAAACTGCTGCACCCACAACATGCCAGCCTCCTGAACACGTATGCCTCATTCCACATTGACACGAGCTGAGCACAGAGAAAAGTAACACTCAGAAGTGAGGGACTTGTCATAGCTAGAAAGAAGAAGAGGAACAGAAATTGAACTAAAGGGTATTCAACTATATAGCCTAGATTCATAATCAGAGCCTTGGAAAATTCCTGTACTATTTTCCAAAGCACTTTTACACACATGAATGCAAAAACATATATACATGTATACACACACATATACACACACACACACTTCAGACCAGAACTCCGCTCCCATGAGTGCTGTATGACATGTGATTAAAATACACAGTGAACATTTAAATTAAAAAGTGTTATAGTAAAAGACACATTGTCATTAGTCTTGCTTTACTTTGAACACATTTATTCCTTTATTCTTGCCCCTTTTGAAAGCACTTCTGGAAGGCTTCTTTCATGAGTGCCATTACAAAGTGTGAGAAAGGAAATATGGCAATTGCTGCTGCCATGTGACATTTAATTCAAGTGCAAGCTGATAAAACCACTACTGTGTGTCTTCATGGACCTTATTCATCGCACGTCACCATGTGACTTCTGGATTTCCCTTTAAGTCAAAAGAACCATGGTATGAAAATGTTTGAATTGATTCAGGATCAAGGTAGCCAAGACAGCAAAACTAATGTCCCTCACAGATGGGACTTCCAGAACTGCTTCAGAAAGCCAGGAGAATGAAGAGGTAAGTGGGTTTGAAACAAGGGAGACTATTTTGAGGGAAATTAATGGCAATGTGTCTTTTACTATAATGTATTTGTAAAAGATTTAAATATTCACTGTATATTTTAAATATAGTATGGACACTTAATTGCCAATGCCTCCATGTGCCAAAAAGGATAGCACTATTCTTGAATTCATTAAGTTGAAATTCTTAGTGTGGGCAGGATCTGAGAAAATACCATCTCAAGGAATAAGATGTCTACTGCAGACAGAAAACACCACCGAAATTTGCTCTAAAGACTTTAGACCTACAGTATCGAGCACAGGGGCATCAATAAAGAATACAGATCAGAAATCAGTATAAAATACAGTGATGTATAGAAGTTGTAGTAATTACCAGTAGTAACAATATAGCTTTTACTGATGGTTACCAACTAGCACATACTTTGATGGACATTTTACTTATATTATTCCCGTTATCCCTACTAGCAAAACTGGTTTATGGATGTCAAAGAGGAGGACCCACAAAAGCCAGCAATATTTAGCAACTAGGCCAATGACACAGAACCAGCAAGGAACAGAGGAAGGACATGAACCCAGAGAGTTTTCTAGAATCTGCATTCTGAAATACTGTATTAGGCTACTTATTTATATGAACACAAGAAGGAGGCTGAGTGTAGGATTATTAAAGCTAGCATAAAATTACAACTAGCCCTATTACTCAATCTCAGGGTCAGATCAAATAGTAGAAAATTGTGCGAGGGGGTGAGGAAGTGGGACATGTACACCATCACAGAAACAGTCACTGTGTCATTCACAGCTAGTTGGCATCCAGACTTCAGGTGAGATTTCTGGATTTAAAAGTTGCTGCTCTGTTGGTCACAGAACATGCACCTGCAGACCATAGATGCTTACACTCTTCCTGTTTGCCATCTAATACTCACAACAACATGCCTTGGGCCCTCAACACCATAGGCATTGTTTCCATGTCTGCTTTATTCTGATAGCAAGCGTTTCTTCTGATTCTAAGGTAAAATCTGCCCCATCCAGCATCTATCCACTCCTTTTCCTTTCCTCTTCTCTTATCTCCTCTCCTTTCCTCTTCTTCTCTCATCTCTTCTCTCCTCTCTTCTCTCTTATTTTCCCCTCTCCCCTCTCCTCTCCTCCCCTCTCTGTTCCTTTCTTCACCTCTCCTCAAAGCCTCCCACTTCTGTAATCACTGAGAGATTAATCCTCCCCCGCCATGACAGTCCTGTATGAATTCTGACCATTAGGATGATTTTTGAGCTGACATAAATCTTACAACATCTAATGACAGTGATAGACAAGGAACACCATCACAAGTAGATTAGAGCTGCTGAGGTCCCTGCTTTTAAGGCCATTCTGTAAGCCCTAATCTGTGGCAGATACAGAGGCTCTAAAGCTCACAGATGCCACCTCCTTTTCTGGAGGCCCCAGCTCTACCACTGCATCAAATGCCTCAACTTCATTGTCTTTTCTTCTCATTTGAGTCCATCTTGCTCTCAGATTGATCCATATGAACTAAGGCCAACTACTCCTAGCCTTATGGTATACACAGGAAATGATCCAAAAAAATCATCCCTAAATCTGGTGACTATTTCACTCTATGAGAGAGGATATGTGAGCAATATTGTTAAACTTTCATTTTGCAGTTCCTAATTTTTCCAGAAAAACAATATATGATTTATATAATAACAAGCAAAGCAAATTATTTTTTTAATTTCTGAATTTCAAAATGAGAACTATAAAGTACATGTCTTTCTCCAGACCAGTGGGCTCTCAGAACTCACTCTGTACCAGCAGCAGCTGGAGGTTTTTGTTGTAACTCCCAAAGTTGTTCCATCTGTAGAACTTGGGTGGAAAACTCACAGTTATGCTTCCATCAAGCTCTCAGGTGGTGTTGATGCTGCAGGTCTGGGTACCATGTCCGGGAATATTCTGAATATACTATCAAATGATGGGGAGCATTTACTGCTTCTAATGTCTGCCCAGTTGCTTCATCTCTGGAGCCCCTGCTGAGCTCTTTTTCTACAGGGCTCTATGCAATATGCTCCAGGAACACGCTCCATCTCCACTACTCATCTGCACATGCTGGTAGGAGTGGGCAAGGATATGTTACCAAACTCTCCTCCTACCAACCCGTCTGCTTGTATTCCCCAAATGGAACTGGGACACTGATTTAGTGCTCACCTCAGCCAGTGTAAAATTTTGCTGCAACTTTCAGATGTCATTATCTTGTTTATTTCTTTGTCAAAGGGCAACCTGCCCCAGCTTCTGGCCAATACCTATAGAAGCTCATGCTATCCATGAAGGTCAAATAATCCAGTAGCAGATCACGGGTCACCTCAGGTCACTTCAGATCACAGACTGAGGCTAAAAATGCCATGAATATCTTCCAAGAGTGGAGAATAGTCTTGATGCTTGACGTGGTATAGCCTCCATATTTTCCTGGAGTAAGAGAATGATTTCCCGAGTTTATTACAGAGATACCTCCATACTGGTCCCTGGCAGCCTCCTAACAGGGATGAACTGTAACACCATATACTGAGGGGTAAGTGGGCAGAAAAAATATGTTTGGGGGAAATATTTGTGAAGAGTTTTTTATGTAAAAAGGGCATGATGTTGCAATCAAGTATATTTGTAAGTATTTTGTTCTTTAAGATTCTGGGTAAAGACAAAATGCCTGAAATCAGCAAAGGTAGGTGGACATGACATGAAGTATAAGGTGGCAATTTTTCAAGTAAGATACGTGAAGTCACAGACCTAATAAAAAAAAAAGAACTTACAAGGATGAAGTTTGTAAAATACAGAGATGGAGACCATGATAAAAGTCTACTACCCAGAGAAGGAAATATACTGAGCTGAAAGACTCAATAACTCAAATACTAAGAGTTCACAATGCCTCAGCTGTCTTGTCTGCTGTGTGAAGGAAATTCTGTTCCTAAAATCAGCAGACCCCTCTCTGCTCAGGGTTCCTGTAGAGGACTTGTCTTACCAAGAATCATAGAGGTCAAGCCAATACACCTCTGTCTGCATCTCTTCTGCCAGGAATCAGCCTCCATTGACTGCACAGTAGGAATCCTCTTACTCACATTCTCTTGACTCATTTCCTACATTGAAGACTTGAATCACCTCACCAAAGCTGAACTCATCACCTTTATTTGTCAGTTATAATGTCCCCCTAGGAACCCATGAATGTCTTTAGAATAGAGACTAATCTAATTCATTTTAAACATCTATTACTTAGCGTATTGCTTGATATATAGTAGGTATTTGTTAAATATTTGTGAAAGAATAAATGGCTAAGCAACTATTACAGTATTACTTAAATGTACACTTTATATACTTAAATATATAATCACATAGTAAGTATATAATTGCATGTACGGGTAACATTACATAATCATTTTAACATTATTACTAAGATAATGCTTATAAGATGCATAAAATAATGTGTAGGCTAACATTAAGCACAGCAAAGTAATGTGTACACTGCAACTGAAATGTCTGTTTCAGAGACTGCAACTGAATATCCAAGATATATTATATTGATTAACTACCCTTTATTGAGTGAGAAGACTCATAAGAATTGAAAGCACAGGATTCAGACTCAGCTTATTCAAAATGGAAATTTGGGTCCGCTATTTCTTAGCTGTAGAATTAGGGGCAGCTATTTAAATACAGTTTGTTTTCCTGTTTTGTAAAATGTGAACTAACAAACAAAGTTGAAATAAAGTGCTGTCAAATGGCAAGTATCCAATGGTGTATGCATTTTATAAGCAAATTTGGGACCAAAGTGTTTAAATGTTCTTTAATTTTGTGATGTTGGATAGGTGCATTTTCAAGAACACTAAATAAGTGCGGTAAGTAAATCTCACCACAAGTTGGGAGCTCTGAAGCAAGGCTGTGTTGAACACAGCTGAAATACCCGCAGGCCTGAAAAGGACAAGGATACAGAGTTAAGTCAGAAGGACATTTGCCTCCAGCATTACAGATTCAATTCTTTGATGATTTTGAGGATAAAACATTGATGAAGCACCTCTGGGAGTACATGCTGTTTTGTCAAAACCATTGAGAATATTTGCTCTGTATAGGAGTGGGAAATTCATAAGCTAAGAAGAGAATGAAAACAGCCCTGGCCAGGAAACCAGAAGGCAATGCAGAAGTTTAGCTATACCAATAATTGGTGGAGACTTCTTTTTTCATAATACAGTGAGAATATTTCCAAATTCAAAGATTACTCATGCCAAGACTAGCCATGGGGGTAGAGCTTTGGAAAGTTAATCCAAGATACACACACACACACACACACACACACACACACAAAGGAGGCAGAAAAGCTAGAAGTTGCGAGAGAAAATAAATTGCTGTCAACTTGAACACTGAGTTCCTAGGAACAGGAAGAAGTAGAGTTGGGCAGAAACGAGGTCAATATGGGTGAACTTTACATGGGAAGGGTTTTGGTTCATTAGCAAAATCTGGAAGTTCAAGATTCATGCTGCTTACCTATGTGCTTGCGATTCAAGATACAGGAATGATACCAATGTGACATTAAGTCAATGATTTTTCACTTGTTCTAAAATCTACTGTTGCTTTATAGATTGTATTTGATTTTCTTTTTGATTATTTCTGCCAACCCAGAATTTAACCCTGGTTGTTCTGTCTATTTTAATATAACACCTACCTTTGCATCTTGGACGGTAATAATGGTAGGAGGAGTACTAGAATGTGTAGTAATCTTACTAGGTATAGAACATTGTGTTAGGTGGTGGCTCATATGTTAACTCACTTAATCTTAATGTCCCTATGAGAAAGTGTGAGATTCATAGTGCTTACCAATGACACCTCCACAAATCCCATGATGCCTTGGTTTGGCTGGCTATGTACCTTAATATGAACAGAGCAGAAAAACATGTGTCATTCCAGAGTAAGATGGCTAAACATTCATCTTACCTGCCCTATGTTTCCAAAGTAAAGCATCAAAGTTTATGATTCCAAAACAGTAGAGACAAATGACAGACAGGTTGAATCCCCGAGTTACTGCTCAGAAGACAGCAACCCAGGAAAGGCTGATGAGAGCCTCATCAGTTTGTATGACATGGAAATTTTGACCGTGCTTGACAATTAAGCAGGATAGTCAGGCTGCATGGCTTGTGCGTCACTTATGGGTTTGTGAAGCACACCTCCCTGGGTGTGTCTGGGAGGGTCATGGAGGCATCACCTTGAGTACTGTCCTGTATCTGGTCCCTGGTGCTTTCTCTTTAGTGCTGTTTCCCTGCTCTTCTCTACCCTTCCCATCTGTCATGATATTTCTACTTTGGGGCCAGAAGGCCATGGGCTGATATCCCTGCAACCATGAGCCAAATTGAACCTCTGCTGCCTTTTGATGTGGATGCTCAAAATTTTTTTCCCAACAACAGAAAAGCTGACTAGGGCCAAAGATGTAACTCAAAGCCACAAGTGCCTGGCAAGCACAAGGTCCTGAGTTTGATTCACAGTACCAAAAAAAAGAAAGAAAGAAAGAAAGAGAAAAGAAGAGAAGAGAAGAGAAAAGAAAAGAAAAAGAAAAGAGAAAAGAAAAGATAAAAACAGAAAAGCTGACTAGTAGGAGTACTATCACAGTGTGGTTAGGTACTGACTTTTTCCATTGTTTTGTTATGCAAATTAGCATGAATGAGTTACCCTGACAGGTAACGTAGTCATACCCACTCTACAGATAACACCTATGCACAAAAGAATAAACCATGTCCATGATCACACAGTGACAGAGATGCAGTATGAACCCAGGTCTTTATAATTCCAGAATATGCATTCTTTCTTTTCTTCTTTCACCTCGCTCTTGTTTTTGTGGCTCCCCACATTTTTCTTGATGGATTTCATCATGGGATAGTTCCCACAGTTCAAGTGAAACTTGGCGAGGGAAATCTTTTGTTTTCCCTGGATATTTATGAATGAGACCCTTGACCTTGCAGCTTGTCTCCTCCCTGGATGCATATGAGAGTTTCCCAGGCCTGAAGTCTACCTAAGATACCAGAGAGTGTTTAAAGAACTATTTGTTTGCAATTTCCTCCTTTTGATAATTGCACACAAAAATCACACCTCGCTAAAAAGAGAATTAGTGACCAATAACCTTGCAAAATGCCTCAAAGATTTAAGAGTTTTATCTTCTAAATATCAACAGAGTCATTTTATCTTGCATACTTGTTCATCAGAGTAAATATGCATCCATAATTGGGAGCCATGCAGTGCCACAGAATAAAGGTTAAACTATCTTTTCATGCAAATAGTTCATTTGTTTGCTTTGTGTCCAGAGACGAGTCACATTATCTATGCATTCATTTACTCTTTTTAAATAAGAAAAATGCATCTCCAGTTCAGTCTGATATTTCTATAAAATAATGTTTAGACCCCGACATTTGAACTAAGGTAAGTTGGAGTGGGGTAAAAAAAAAAAAACTATGTATACAGACATGGTGCTGCTTTCCTGGGTATGAAACTTATTCTGTGTAATTATTATCTGGGTTTTATTATTTTTTGAAAGCAGGAAACACATCATGTTTATCTTTATAGATCCATCATCTTGCAAAATGCATGGCACAAAATAATGTTCCGTGAACGTTTGGGTAATGGATGATTATATGAATAACAGGATGAGAAGAGACAGAAGGAATGCTGCCTAGGAAAGCAGGACAGGCGGGGAGTGCCAACACTACACAATAAGATGCTAATGAGTAAATTCAGCATGTTCTTTCCATAGTTACCTTGGGGAGGAGAAGTCTTCCCTATTCCCTCTCCTTCTCTCTACCATTCAACATTGCTCTGGTTTTCAGGCAGAAGAAAGAAGTATGCATTTGACAGATTCCAGGATATTCGCTGGGACACTTTTACTAGTTGACATGGTTACTGCACTTCTGCTAAGTGATTGGCTCATGAAAATACCACTTTCACTGTCCTCCCTTCCACACATGCAGAAGATGGAGGATGCACTGTCTAAGTGACTGTTCACAGACCAGTTATCTCATACTGTCCCTTCTATGTGTCGAAATATGTACATTTTGAAACATAATAAGAGAAGAAGTTGGGATGATGAGAAAACAATAGGTTAAATGCTCCAGCTTGAATCTCTGAAGTTCTTAACAGTAAGTTTGGAGATGAAGTCCAATTAGCAATTGTTATCTGATTCCTAGCAATTCCTTGAACAGTTGTTCTCCATTGTATTTCTCTCAGCAGTGAATACAGAGGATGCTCAAGCTAGGCAAGGCAAATTAACAAAGTTTCACTTTGATTTTTGGTATTTGTTATCTTAATTACAACTTCTCAACATCTCCGGATTTTGTATATTACTGAAGTAGTCTCCACTGTAAGACCTAGAGGCCCAGGCTCTGCTATATGACAATCACTGAGCCAAGGTCACAGAACAAATTAATAGCGGAAGTGGATATGCAACTCAGACCTTCCAAAGTCAAACCTCTAACAATCTGAAGCACGTTTCTCCCAGAATGAGACAAATAATGAGGCTCATAGACTTCTGAACCCACTGAATAATGAGACCCGCTATTCTTTTATTCAGAAGAAAAGTATACTTGATAAATTGTGATGTGTATGTGAATCACTTTAGGAACTGTAGTAAATATTAGCACTACATATCTTTGGTTCTCCTTTGTGACACCTTGTGATATGTGGGTAGACATATTTCTCTGTATTCTGTGGTAGATATATTTCCAAACAAGGCAGCCCCGGGATCTCCTGATCACCAGTGTGACTGGGTCACCCCTGCCTGGTCACTCCATCAAGAGGTGGAGTCTATTTAACAACCCTTTGCATTGGCCCACTAACTTCTCTGACCAATCACTTGTGGTGTAAGCGACATGCTGAGATTTTGAAGCCAGACATTCTGAATCCCTGGCAGCTCTGTTGGTTGCTTTGAGAGAAGTTAGCTGCAGTGGAACATTTCTGAGTAGCTAAAACCACCATGCTGTGCTATGAGGAGCCAACAGCAGCCACAGGATAAACTGCATGGAAGAGAGTTGCCCTGTCAGCAGCTGGGCTCCCAGCTGAATGCCAGCATTGCTTTGGCAGCACTGTGACTCAGACCTTTAGAAGCAGACCCTCCAACCACAGATGAGCTGGGCTTTAGCTGATGCCATATAGATCAAAGAAATGCCTTCCTATCTGTGCTCTGCTCCACTGCAGAACTGTGAACAAAATATGGCTGTTACTGTTTAATCCACTAATTTTAGGGGTGGACTGTCAGGCAACAAAGATAACCTAAGGTTTCCATGGCCTCTGGTCCTTCCAATCATTTATTAATCTGAACACTTACTGTTGCTACAGCATTTGTCTTGCTCGCTAACTTCACTCCCAGAGCTTATTCCCTATGGAGCACAGAGCACCCAGAACGGTGCCTGGTACGTAGCAGGTATGCACAGAATCTTTGGGAAAATAACTGTGAGGTGCCTCCAAAAAGCTCTTTGCTCTGTTTGACCTGCAGCACATACGCTCGCAAGAACAGTGTGCTCCTGCACAGTGATGTGAGACTTCCTGATAAGCAGAGTCTTAGGAAATAAATACAAGGACTCACTGGTTTCCATACCAGACAACAAACATTTGTCTTCACATCTACTTGTATCTCAAGAATTCGTAACAGGCTCCCAGAAAACATTTGATTTAGCCAAATGACAAACCTCTTTTCTTCATCGGGCTGTTTCGTGATTTAAAGTGCATGTGTTAGGAGAGCAGTAAAGGTTCACTGATTTTTCATAGGCTACACTGCTGCAGATAAAATTTAATTAAACAGATCTCTGCAGCAATGTGCCCACTGCTCTGAATCTGTGCAATTATTTACCTTTCCTGGACTTTGCCAGAGAAGATGCAGGGGAAAGAGCTCAAGCTGGTGCTGTGCAGTGTGAGGAGAGTGAGGGTTTCTCCAAGGGAGAAACGAATTGGGTTTTGGAAAGGCCACCAGGAGGAACCCTGACTGACTCTGACCATAGTTCATTTGAGTCTTTATTATGTAACCTCCAGATGGCTTCTCCTTTACTGTCCTCCTCAGGGCTCTGACCTAACAGAAACACTGTGGTCCCTCCTTGGTCTCCAGCACAACCCTGATGAGGCACCAAAAACGAGCTTAAACAGGGTTTTTGTTTTCTGTAAAGACACCGACCTGACCATATCATCTTGTTGCTTCTGGAAGGCAACCAAGGTTTTCCACTTCTTCTCTTTCCCTTGACCCTAACCCCATTCTTCACCTTATCCCTCCCCTCTGTAGTGAGCTCTGGACACAGTTCTGGCCAGTGAGACTGCAGAGTTGGCTCCTATGATTGCCAGAGAAGCATTGGGGAGACTGGCTTCCTCTTCCTGTCAGGAGCAGCTCTGTGAGAAAGTGAGTCATCGTTCAACAGCCATGAGGAAACAAACCAACAATTCAGAGGAGGGTGCAGCAGGAACACAGCAAAAGCCCTCACACCTGATGATATTCTTAGGCTCTATAACAATTCCAGAACTAAGTACTTCCAGACTTCACCACATGTTAAAATAACTAAGTGAATTGCGTGCCCAAGACCTCAGCAGTCTCTTATTTTTGCCAAGAAACACCTTTACCATGAATAATAATTTTAGCATGCCATATAGGAAATGAATTAGCCAGAAGGAATTGGGTACTGTGTTTGGCTTGAGTAAACAAAAACAACCCTTCCCTGAAATATTGCTATTTCTCCATAAATATAGGACAAAAGAAAACATCATTGGGGGAGGCTTCCAGCATGTTCTGAGATAGCCTTAAAATATGAGGAAGATTTCACTAAGAACAATCAAGATGAGGTGTCAGGACACAGGAACCAAATATGCACAAAAGCACGGAGGCACTTGCAAAATGACGGGAAAACTGCAGTGCTGTGGAGGCATCAGATGAATTGTTGCTTCTCTGATATTTCAGGTGGACTTGGTTTTTTCTTTCTCTGGGCAACAGCTTTAAAAAGTACACATCATGTTGCAATATAATTAAGTATATTTCTCCCCAAACACTGCAAGCTACAGTACCATGTCTTAATCATATTGGTGTTACCTTGTACCATTCAGTCTAAAACACATTAACTACTGCAGTAAATGCCTGTTAGATAAATACGTGAATGACATTCTCTTATTAAAAGTGCCCTGGGAATATGGTTGGCATGGAGAAGCCTATGGTCTGACTCTTAGTGTACAGGATCTAGAGTGATTCCCACACAGGAGACACATAATTTGCACACTCTTCTATTTACAGAACCATTATGTAAAATTTCCAAGTGGGAAATTCATTTTAAGTGTTGATAGTAAAGGCGATTGCTTGAAACTCTAGATTTGTATGGGTTTCCTGGAGATCAATTATCAGTGATAAAAAAAACCTACACTAAGAAAAGAAAGTACCGTTGCCAATCGTGGGCTGGAAACGCATTCCGAAAGCTGTAAAGCTACAGATGAGGTTTATTGCACCTTTAGGACACTGTGCAGAGCCTGTCTTTTCTAGTCCCTTAGCCCAGTGCCATAACCTCACCCTCTGCAGCATCTCTGGACATTTGCCAACTCGCCTGTGCTTAAATAATTCTAGGGGAAATGAGACTGCGCTGGAGGCCAAGGGTACCTTCAAGGTTATCTGGCCACAAATTTATCCACTCAGCAAGAAGAGTCCTGAGTGACAAAGGAGGGATGCAGCAGAGTTTACAGAAGTGCCTTGTTCCCAGTCACAGTGCAAAACACCAACCCTCTGTACAGACCCCTCTCCCCCACACATACCTTTTTGGTCTCTGGCTCAGTTTTGGCCTGAACAGAAAGTCTAGCTGACAAATTGCTACTGCCCTTTTTTCACAAGGCTGTAACTCAGCTCCTCGGATTGGCTTCCTATGAAAATGATATATTTCTCAAGCATATTCATTGCTTCAGTTCCTCCCACACTTATGGTTGTCCTAAAACTTGGGCTCTCCAGCATTACACTGAGTTCTTCCAATCATTTATAACATT